>CM062295.1:506626293-506930712 GCA_031216915.1 Pictodentalium vernedei
ACTTCTTTGTATCGATTGCAGCATCTGAAATGAAAGAGAAAGAGATGCAATCATCAATGTCTTCAGCATAATTTATGACCTATTGTTTGTTCGATATCAGGCTGAGCTACATATAGGACTGAAAGATGAACTTTAGCTAGAGTACAGGTATTAAGTGCACAGCCTTTCTCTAAAAGTTTTATCATCACACCATGGCTTTTCTGGAAGAACGAAAAAGGCTAGAAAAGTTAAATACACCCAACCATCGGGCCACAAAATTGCTTTATAACAATTTATTCGTTAGCTGACTGAAAGAATGCCAATATTTAATGCTGGTAAAATGAGAAGAGTTAACTCAGGATCAACCTAGCTAGTCGTTGTTGTTGGTATCGCTGAACTAAATACTTGATTTAGAATTACCTATCTTGAAATGTTGCACTCGGAAATGATGCAATCTCTTAAAATAAACAGCCCTGGGAAAATATATTGTTTCAATAAACGTTTGAAACATTCTATTGACATCTTGCATAATTGTTGAATATTCCTGATAAAAGAGGAAGTGATTTGATGACTTTTGGACCTAAAAAATACAATTTACTATTTCGTATTTTTGTTGTTAATTCCCTGAAAAACATGTGCACATCTTGGGAACTTCCCTTCAGGTCAATTTTTCTCTCGTGTTTGTTGTTTGACGCCCCCTCCCCCTCCCCTGTTTTCAGGGCAGAAAAAGTTGTCTGAAGGGCTATACTTGACGGGATATACTTGAGAAAGATATAGCTCTCCGTATGACCCTTCCTGGATTAAATGGCACACCGTCAGAATTTCAACATATCACATAAATATATTCACCTGATTTTCGCAGTTGATTGCTTCAGATATGGTCAAAATTGTCTCATTTTGGAGTTAAATACCAATTTCCAAAGTTCATCGGTGGTGATAGTACTATGTTATAGGAATTCTCTATTCTCCGTCTGAGGATTCTGCAACAAATAAACATTCTGAAAAAGAAAAAAAACATGTATTGGTTAAAAAAAATATATATGTTTTTAAGGTTTTCTTACCTGTCATGTAGGTATTCTGGTGGTTTCTTGAGTTTTCAGGCAAGTATAGTATTTCACTTTCTGTTCGCATTCTGGCAGCCATCCATGAGGAGACGTCTTCTTTTTCTGTTTTGATGGTTATGATGTATATCATGACTTCTTTGTATCGATTGCAGCATCTGAAATGAAAGAGAAAGAGATGCAATCATCAATGTCTTCAGCATAATTTATGACCTATTGTTTGTTCGATATCAGGCTGAGCTACATATAGGACTGAAAGATGAACTTTAGCTAGAGTACAGGTATTAAGTGCACAGCCTTTCTCTAAAAGTTTTATCATCACACCATGGCTTTTCAGGAAGAACGAAAAAGGCTAGAAAAGTTAAATACACCCAACCATCGGGCCACAAAATTGCTTTATAACAATTTATTCGTTAGCTGACTGAAAGAATGCCAATATTTAATGCTGGTAAAATGAGAAGAGTTAACTCAGGATCAACCTAGCTAGTCGTTGTTGTTGGTATCGCTGAACTAAATACTTGATTTAGAATTACCTATCTTGAAATGTTGCACTCGGAAATGATGCAATCTCTTAAAATAAACAGCCCGGGGAAAATATATTGTTTCAATAAACGTTTGAAACATTCTATTGACATCTTGCATAATTGTTGAATATTCCTGATAAAATAGGAAGTGATTTGATGACTTTTGGACCTAAAAAATACAATTTACTATTTCGTATTTTTGTTGTTAATTCCCTGAAAAACATGACCACATCATGGGAACTTCCCTTCAGGTCAATTTCTCTCTCGTGTTTGTTGAATGACGCCCCCCTCCCCCCCCCCCCCCCCCTTCCCTGTTTTCAGGGCAGAAAAAGTTGTCCGAAGGGCTATACTTGACGGGATATACTTGAGAAAGATATAGCTCTCCGTATGACCCTTCCTGGATTAAATGGCACACAGTCAGAATTTCAACATATCACATAAATATATTCACCTGATTTTCGCAGTTGATTGCTTCAAATATGGTCAAAATTGTCTCATTTTGGAGTTAAATACCAATTTCCAAAGTTCATCGGTGGTGATAGTACTATGTTATAGGAATTCTCTATTCTCCGTCTGAGGATTCTGCAACAAATAAACATTCTGAAAAAGAAAAAAAACATGTATTGGTTAAAAAAATATATATGTTTTTAAGGTTTTCTTACCTGTCATGTAGGTATTCTGGTGGTTTCTTGAGTTTTCAGGCAAGTATAGTATGCAACTTTCTGTTCGCATTGTTGCAGCCATCCATGAGGAGACGTCTTCTTTTTCTGTTTTGATGGTTATGATGTATATCATGACTTCTTTGTATCGATTGCAGCATCTGAAATGAAAGAGAAAGAGATGCAATCATCAATGTCTTCAGCATAATTTATGACCTATTGTTTGTTCGATATCAGGCTGAGCTACATATAGGACTGAAAGATGAACTTTAGCTAGAGTACAGGTATTAAGTGCACAGCCTTTCTCTAAAAGTTTTATCATCACACCATGGCTTTTCTGGAAGAACGAAAAAGGCTAGAAAAGTTAAATACACCCAACCATCGGGCCACAAAATTGCTTTATAACAATTTATTCGTTAGCTGACTGAAAGAATGCCAATATTTCATGCTGGTAAAATGAGAAGAGTTAACTCAGGATCAACCTAGCTAGTCGTTGTTGTTGGTATCGCTGAACTAAATACTTGATTTAGAATTACCTATCTTGAAATGTTGCACTCGGAAATGATGCAATCTCTTAAAATAAACAGCCCTGGGAAAATATATTGTTTCAATAAACGTTTGAAACATTCTATTGACATCTTGCATAATTGTTGAATATTCCTGATAAAAGAGGAAGTGATTTGATGACTTTTGGACCTAAAAAATACAATTTACTATTTCGTATTTTTGTTGTTAATTCCCTGAAAAACATGTGCACATCTTGGGAACTTCCCTTCAGGTCAATTTTTCTCTCGTGTTTGTTGTTTGACGCCCCCTCCCCCTCCCCTGTTTTCAGGGCAGAAAAAGTTGTCTGAAGGGCTATACTTGACGGGATATACTTGAGAAAGATATAGCTCTCCGTATGACCCTTCCTGGATTAAATGGCACACCGTCAGAATTTCAACATATCACATAAATATATTCACCTGATTTTCGCAGTTGATTGCTTCAGATATGGTCAAAATTGTCTCATTTTGGAGTTAAATACCAATTTCCAAAGTTCATCGGTGGTGATAGTACTATGTTATAGGAATTCTCTATTCTCCGTCTGAGGATTCTGCAACAAATAAACATTCTGAAAAAGAAAAAAAACATGTATTGGTTAAAAAAAATATATATGTTTTTAAGGTTTTCTTACCTGTCATGTAGGTATTCTGGTGGTTTCTTGAGTTTTCAGGCAAGTATAGTATTTCACTTTCTGTTCGCATTCTGGCAGCCATCCATGAGGAGACGTCTTCTTTTTCTGTTTTGATGGTTATGATGTATATCATGACTTCTTTGTATCGATTGCAGCATCTGAAATGAAAGAGAAAGAGATGCAATCATCAATGTCTTCAGCATAATTTATGACCTATTGTTCGTTCGATATCAGGCTGAGCTACATATAGGACTGAAAGATGAACTTTAGCTAGAGTACAGGTATTAAGTGCACAGCCTTTCTCTAAAAGTTTTATCATCACACCATGGCTTTTCAGGAAGAACGAAAAAGGCTAGAAAAGTTAAATACACCCAACCATCGGGCCACAAAATTGCTTTATAACAATTTATTCGTTAGCTGACTGAAAGAATGCCAATATTTAATGCTGGTAAAATGAGAAGAGTTAACTCAGGATCAACCTAGCTAGTCGTTGTTGTTGGTATCGCTGAACTAAATACTTGATTTAGAATTACCTATCTTGAAATGTTGCACTCGGAAATGATGCAATCTCTTAAAATAAACAGCCCGGGGAAAATATATTGTTTCAATAAACGTTTGAAACATTCTATTGACATCTTGCATAATTGTTGAATATTCCTGATAAAATAGGAAGTGATTTGATGACTTTTGGACCTAAAAAATACAATTTACTATTTCGTATTTTTGTTGTTAATTCCCTGAAAAACATGACCACATCATGGGAACTTCCCTTCAGGTCAATTTCTCTCTCGTGTTTGTTGAATGACGCCCCCCTCCCCCCCCCCCCCCCTTCCCTGTTTTCAGGGCAGAAAAAGTTGTCCGAAGGGCTATACTTGACGGGATATACTTGAGAAAGATATAGCTCTCCGTATGACCCTTCCTGGATTAAATGGCACACAGTCAGAATTTCAACATATCACATAAATATATTCACCTGATTTTCGCAGTTGATTGCTTCAAATATGGTCAAAATTGTCTCATTTTGGAGTTAAATACCAATTTCCAAAGTTCATCGGTGGTGATAGTACTATGTTATAGGAATTCTCTATTCTCCGTCTGAGGATTCTGCAACAAATAAACATTCTGAAAAAGAAAAAAAACATGTATTGGTTAAAAAAATATATATGTTTTTAAGGTTTTCTTACCTGTCATGTAGGTATTCTGGTGGTTTCTTGAGTTTTCAGGCAAGTATAGTATGCAACTTTCTGTTCGCATTGTTGCAGCCATCCATGAGGAGACGTCTTCTTTTTCTGTTTTGATGGTTATGATGTATATCATGACTTCTTTGTATCGATTGCAGCATCTGAAATGAAAGAGAAAGAGATGCAATCATCAATGTCTTCAGCATAATTTATGACCTATTGTTTGTTCGATATCAGGCTGAGCTACATATAGGACTGAAAGATGAACTTTAGCTAGAGTACAGGTATTAAGTGCACAGCCTTTCTCTAAAAGTTTTATCATCACACCATGGCTTTTCTGGAAGAACGAAAAAGGCTAGAAAAGTTAAATACACCCAACCATCGGGCCACAAAATTGCTTTATAACAATTTATTCGTTAGCTGACTGAAAGAATGCCAATATTTCATGCTGGTAAAATGAGAAGAGTTAACTCAGGATCAACCTAGCTAGTCGTTGTTGTTGGTATCGCTGAACTAAATACTTGATTTAGAATTACCTATCTTGAAATGTTGCACTCGGAAATGATGCAATCTCTTAAAATAAACAGCCCTGGGAAAATATATTGTTTCAATAAACGTTTGAAACATTCTATTGACATCTTGCATAATTGTTGAATATTCCTGATAAAAGAGGAAGTGATTTGATGACTTTTGGACCTAAAAAATACAATTTACTATTTCGTATTTTTGTTGTTAATTCCCTGAAAAACATGTGCACATCTTGGGAACTTCCCTTCAGGTCAATTTTTCTCTCGTGTTTGTTGTTTGACGCCCCCTCCCCCTCCCCTGTTTTCAGGGCAGAAAAAGTTGTCTGAAGGGCTATACTTGACGGGATATACTTGAGAAAGATATAGCTCTCCGTATGACCCTTCCTGGATTAAATGGCACACCGTCAGAATTTCAACATATCACATAAATATATTCACCTGATTTTCGCAGTTGATTGCTTCAGATATGGTCAAAATTGTCTCATTTTGGAGTTAAATACCAATTTCCAAAGTTCATCGGTGGTGATAGTACTATGTTATAGGAATTCTCTATTCTCCGTCTGAGGATTCTGCAACAAATAAACATTCTGAAAAAGAAAAAAAACATGTATTGGTTAAAAAAAATATATATGTTTTTAAGGTTTTCTTACCTGTCATGTAGGTATTCTGGTGGTTTCTTGAGTTTTCAGGCAAGTATAGTATTTCACTTTCTGTTCGCATTCTGGCAGCCATCCATGAGGAGACGTCTTCTTTTTCTGTTTTGATGGTTATGATGTATATCATGACTTCTTTGTATCGATTGCAGCATCTGAAATGAAAGAGAAAGAGATGCAATCATCAATGTCTTCAGCATAATTTATGACCTATTGTTTGTTCGATATCAGGCTGAGCTACATATAGGACTGAAAGATGAACTTTAGCTAGAGTACAGGTATTAAGTGCACAGCCTTTCTCTAAAAGTTTTATCATCACACCATGGCTTTTCTGGAAGAACGAAAAAGGCTAGAAAAGTTAAATACACCCAACCATCGGGCCACAAAATTGCTTTATAACAATTTATTCGTTAGCTGACTGAAAGAATGCCAATATTTAATGCTGGTAAAATGAGAAGAGTTAACTCAGGATCAACCTAGCTAGTCGTTGTTGTTGGTATCGCTGAACTAAATACTTGATTTAGAATTACCTATCTTGAAATGTTGCACTCGGAAATGATGCAATCTCTTAAAATAAACAGCCCTGGGAAAATATATTGTTTCAATAAACGTTTGAAACATTCTATTGACATCTTGCATAATTGTTGAATATTCCTGATAAAAGAGGAAGTGATTTGATGACTTTTGGACCTAAAAAATACAATTTACTATTTCGTATTTTTGTTGTTAATTCCCTGAAAAACATGTGCACATCTTGGGAACTTCCCTTCAGGTCAATTTTTCTCTCGTGTTTGTTGTTTGACGCCCCCTCCCCCTCCCCTGTTTTCAGGGCAGAAAAAGTTGTCTGAAGGGCTATACTTGACGGGATATACTTGAGAAAGATATAGCTCTCCGTATGACCCTTCCTGGATTAAATGGCACACCGTCAGAATTTCAACATATCACATAAATATATTCACCTGATTTTCGCAGTTGATTGCTTCAGATATGGTCAAAATTGTCTCATTTTGGAGTTAAATACCAATTTCCAAAGTTCATCGGTGGTGATAGTACTATGTTATAGGAATTCTCTATTCTCCGTCTGAGGATTCTGCAACAAATAAACATTCTGAAAAAGAAAAAAAACATGTATTGGTTAAAAAAAATATATATGTTTTTAAGGTTTTCTTACCTGTCATGTAGGTATTCTGGTGGTTTCTTGAGTTTTCAGGCAAGTATAGTATTTCACTTTCTGTTCGCATTCTGGCAGCCATCCATGAGGAGACGTCTTCTTTTTCTGTTTTGATGGTTATGATGTATATCATGACTTCTTTGTATCGATTGCAGCATCTGAAATGAAAGAGAAAGAGATGCAATCATCAATGTCTTCAGCATAATTTATGACCTATTGTTCGTTCGATATCAGGCTGAGCTACATATAGGACTGAAAGATGAACTTTAGCTAGAGTACAGGTATTAAGTGCACAGCCTTTCTCTAAAAGTTTTATCATCACACCATGGCTTTTCAGGAAGAACGAAAAAGGCTAGAAAAGTTAAATACACCCAACCATCGGGCCACAAAATTGCTTTATAACAATTTATTCGTTAGCTGACTGAAAGAATGCCAATATTTAATGCTGGTAAAATGAGAAGAGTTAACTCAGGATCAACCTAGCTAGTCGTTGTTGTTGGTATCGCTGAACTAAATACTTGATTTAGAATTACCTATCTTGAAATGTTGCACTCGGAAATGATGCAATCTCTTAAAATAAACAGCCCGGGGAAAATATATTGTTTCAATAAACGTTTGAAACATTCTATTGACATCTTGCATAATTGTTGAATATTCCTGATAAAATAGGAAGTGATTTGATGACTTTTGGACCTAAAAAATACAATTTACTATTTCGTATTTTTGTTGTTAATTCCCTGAAAAACATGACCACATCATGGGAACTTCCCTTCAGGTCAATTTCTCTCTCGTGTTTGTTGAATGACGCCCCCCTCCCCCCCCCCCCCCCTTCCCTGTTTTCAGGGCAGAAAAAGTTGTCCGAAGGGCTATACTTGACGGGATATACTTGAGAAAGATATAGCTCTCCGTATGACCCTTCCTGGATTAAATGGCACACAGTCAGAATTTCAACATATCACATAAATATATTCACCTGATTTTCGCAGTTGATTGCTTCAAATATGGTCAAAATTGTCTCATTTTGGAGTTAAATACCAATTTCCAAAGTTCATCGGTGGTGATAGTACTATGTTATAGGAATTCTCTATTCTCCGTCTGAGGATTCTGCAACAAATAAACATTCTGAAAAAGAAAAAAAACATGTATTGGTTAAAAAAATATATATGTTTTTAAGGTTTTCTTACCTGTCATGTAGGTATTCTGGTGGTTTCTTGAGTTTTCAGGCAAGTATAGTATGCAACTTTCTGTTCGCATTGTTGCAGCCATCCATGAGGAGACGTCTTCTTTTTCTGTTTTGATGGTTATGATGTATATCATGACTTCTTTGTATCGATTGCAGCATCTGAAATGAAAGAGAAAGAGATGCAATCATCAATGTCTTCAGCATAATTTATGACCTATTGTTTGTTCGATATCAGGCTGAGCTACATATAGGACTGAAAGATGAACTTTAGCTAGAGTACAGGTATTAAGTGCACAGCCTTTCTCTAAAAGTTTTATCATCACACCATGGCTTTTCTGGAAGAACGAAAAAGGCTAGAAAAGTTAAATACACCCAACCATCGGGCCACAAAATTGCTTTATAACAATTTATTCGTTAGCTGACTGAAAGAATGCCAATATTTCATGCTGGTAAAATGAGAAGAGTTAACTCAGGATCAACCTAGCTAGTCGTTGTTGTTGGTATCGCTGAACTAAATACTTGATTTAGAATTACCTATCTTGAAATGTTGCACTCGGAAATGATGCAATCTCTTAAAATAAACAGCCCTGGGAAAATATATTGTTTCAATAAACGTTTGAAACATTCTATTGACATCTTGCATAATTGTTGAATATTCCTGATAAAAGAGGAAGTGATTTGATGACTTTTGGACCTAAAAAATACAATTTACTATTTCGTATTTTTGTTGTTAATTCCCTGAAAAACATGTGCACATCTTGGGAACTTCCCTTCAGGTCAATTTTTCTCTCGTGTTTGTTGTTTGACGCCCCCTCCCCCTCCCCTGTTTTCAGGGCAGAAAAAGTTGTCTGAAGGGCTATACTTGACGGGATATACTTGAGAAAGATATAGCTCTCCGTATGACCCTTCCTGGATTAAATGGCACACCGTCAGAATTTCAACATATCACATAAATATATTCACCTGATTTTCGCAGTTGATTGCTTCAGATATGGTCAAAATTGTCTCATTTTGGAGTTAAATACCAATTTCCAAAGTTCATCGGTGGTGATAGTACTATGTTATAGGAATTCTCTATTCTCCGTCTGAGGATTCTGCAACAAATAAACATTCTGAAAAAGAAAAAAAACATGTATTGGTTAAAAAAAATATATATGTTTTTAAGGTTTTCTTACCTGTCATGTAGGTATTCTGGTGGTTTCTTGAGTTTTCAGGCAAGTATAGTATTTCACTTTCTGTTCGCATTCTGGCAGCCATCCATGAGGAGACGTCTTCTTTTTCTGTTTTGATGGTTATGATGTATATCATGACTTCTTTGTATCGATTGCAGCATCTGAAATGAAAGAGAAAGAGATGCAATCATCAATGTCTTCAGCATAATTTATGACCTATTGTTTGTTCGATATCAGGCTGAGCTACATATAGGACTGAAAGATGAACTTTAGCTAGAGTACAGGTATTAAGTGCACAGCCTTTCTCTAAAAGTTTTATCATCACACCATGGCTTTTCTGGAAGAACGAAAAAGGCTAGAAAAGTTAAATACACCCAACCATCGGGCCACAAAATTGCTTTATAACAATTTATTCGTTAGCTGACTGAAAGAATGCCAATATTTAATGCTGGTAAAATGAGAAGAGTTAACTCAGGATCAACCTAGCTAGTCGTTGTTGTTGGTATCGCTGAACTAAATACTTGATTTAGAATTACCTATCTTGAAATGTTGCACTCGGAAATGATGCAATCTCTTAAAATAAACAGCCCGGGGAAAATATATTGTTTCAATAAACGTTTGAAACATTCTATTGACATCTTGCATAATTGTTGAATATTCCTGATAAAATAGGAAGTGATTTGATGACTTTTGGACCTAAAAAATACAATTTACTATTTCGTATTTTTGTTGTTAATTCCCTGAAAAACATGACCACATCATGGGAACTTCCCTTCAGGTCAATTTCTCTCTCGTGTTTGTTGAATGACGCCCCCCTCCCCCCCCCCCCCTTCCCTGTTTTCAGGGCAGAAAAAGTTGTCCGAAGGGCTATACTTGACGGGATATACTTGAGAAAGATATAGCTCTCCGTATGACCCTTCCTGGATTAAATGGCACACAGTCAGAATTTCAACATATCACATAAATATATTCACCTGATTTTCGCAGTTGATTGCTTCAAATATGGTCAAAATTGTCTCATTTTGGAGTTAAATACCAATTTCCAAAGTTCATCGGTGGTGATAGTACTATGTTATAGGAATTCTCTATTCTCCGTCTGAGGATTCTGCAACAAATAAACATTCTGAAAAAGAAAAAAAACATGTATTGGTTAAAAAAATATATATGTTTTTAAGGTTTTCTTACCTGTCATGTAGGTATTCTGGTGGTTTCTTGAGTTTTCAGGCAAGTATAGTATGCAACTTTCTGTTCGCATTGTTGCAGCCATCCATGAGGAGACGTCTTCTTTTTCTGTTTTGATGGTTATGATGTATATCATGACTTCTTTGTATCGATTGCAGCATCTGAAATGAAAGAGAAAGAGATGCAATCATCAATGTCTTCAGCATAATTTATGACCTATTGTTTGTTCGATATCAGGCTGAGCTACATATAGGACTGAAAGATGAACTTTAGCTAGAGTACAGGTATTAAGTGCACAGCCTTTCTCTAAAAGTTTTATCATCACACCATGGCTTTTCTGGAAGAACGAAAAAGGCTAGAAAAGTTAAATACACCCAACCATCGGGCCACAATATTGCTTTATAACAATTTATTCGTTAGCTGACTGAAAGAATGCCAATATTTAATGCTGGTAAAATGAGAAGAGTTAACTCAGGATCAACCTAGCTAGTCGTTGTTGTTGGTATCGCTGAACTAAATACTTGATTTAGAATTACCTATCTTGAAATGTTGCACTCGGAAATGATGCAATCTCTTAAAATAAACAGCCCGGGGAAAATATATTGTTTCAATAAACGTTTGAAACATTCTATTGACATCTTGCATAATTGTTGAATATTCCTGATAAAATAGGAAGTGATTTGATGACTTTTGGACCTAAAAAATACAATTTACTATTTCGTATTTTTGTTGTTAATTCCCTGAAAAACATGAGCACAAAATGGGAACTTCCCTTCAGGTCAATTTCTCTCTCGTGTTTGTTGAATGACGCCGCCCTCCCCCCCCCCCCCCCCTTCCCTGTTTTCAGGGCAGAAAAAGTTGTCCGAAGGGCTATACTTGACGGGATATACTTGAGAAAGATATAGCTCTCCGTATGACCCTTCCTGGATTAAATGGCACACAGTCAGAATTTCAACATATCACATAAATATATTCACCTGATTTTCGCAGTTGATTGCTTCAAATATGGTCAAAATTGTCTCATTTAGGAGTTAAATACCAATTTCCAAAGTTCATCGGTGGTGATAGTACTATGTTATAGGAATTCTCTATTCTCCGTCTGAGGATTCTGCAACAAATAAACATTCTGAAAAAGAAAAAAAACATGTATTGGTTAAAAAAATATATATGTTTTTAAGGTTTTCTTACCTGTCATGTAGGTATTCTGGTGGTTTCTTGAGTTTTCAGGCAAGTATAGTATGCAACTTTCTGTTCGCATTGTTGCAGCCATCCATGAGGAGACGTCTTCTTTTTCTGTTTTGATGGTTATGATGTATATCATGACTTCTTTGTATCGATTGCAGCATCTGAAATGAAAGAGAAAGAGATGCAATCATCAATGTCTTCAGCATAATTTATGACCTATTGTTTGTTCGATATCAGGCTGAGCTACATATAGGACTGAAAGATGAACTTTAGCTAGAGTACAGGTATTAAGTGCACAGCCTTTCTCTAAAAGTTTTATCATCACACCATGGCTTTTCTGGAAGAACGAAAAAGGCTAGAAAAGTTAAATACACCCAACCATCGGGCCACAAAATTGCTTTATAACAATTTATTCGTTAGCTGACTGAAAGAATGCCAATATTTAATGCTGGTAAAATGAGAAGAGTTAACTCAGGATCAACCTAGCTAGTCGTTGTTGTTGGTATCGCTGAACTAAATACTTGATTTAGAATTACCTATCTTGAAATGTTGCACTCGGAAATGATGCAATCTCTTAAAATAAACAGCCCTGGGAAAATATATTGTTTCAATAAACGTTTGAAACATTCTATTGACATCTTGCATAATTGTTGAATATTCCTGATAAAAGAGGAAGTGATTTGATGACTTTTGGACCCAAAAAATACAATTTACTATTTCGTATTTTTGTTGTTAATTCCCTGAAAAACATGTGCACATCTTGGGAACTTCCCTTCAGGTCAATTTTTCTCTCGTGTTTGTTGTTTGACGCCCCCTCCCCCTCCCCTGTTTTCAGGGCAGAAAAAGTTGTCTGAAGGGCTATACTTGACGGGATATACTTGAGAAAGATATAGCTCTCCGTATGACCCTTCCTGGATTAAATGGCACACCGTCAGAATTTCAACATATCACATAAATATATTCACCTGATTTTCGCAGTTGATTGCTTCAGATATGGTCAAAATTGTCTCATTTTGGAGTTAAATACCAATTTCCAAAGTTCATCGGTGGTGATAGTACTATGTTATAGGAATTCTCTATTCTCCGTCTGAGGATTCTGCAACAAATAAACATTCTGAAAAAGAAAAAAAACATGTATTGGTTAAAAAAAATATATATGTTTTTAAGGTTTTCTTACCTGTCATGTAGGTATTCTGGTGGTTTCTTGAGTTTTCAGGCAAGTATAGTATTTCACTTTCTGTTCGCATTCTGGCAGCCATCCATGAGGAGACGTCTTCTTTTTCTGTTTTGATGGTTATGATGTATATCATGACTTCTTTGTATCGATTGCAGCATCTGAAATGAAAGAGAAAGAGATGCAATCATCAATGTCTTCAGCATAATTTATGACCTATTGTTCGTTCGATATCAGGCTGAGCTACATATAGGACTGAAAGATGAACTTTAGCTAGAGTACAGGTATTAAGTGCACAGCCTTTCTCTAAAAGTTTTATCATCACACCATGGCTTTTCAGGAAGAACGAAAAAGGCTAGAAAAGTTAAATACACCCAACCATCGGGCCACAAAATTGCTTTATAACAATTTATTCGTTAGCTGACTGAAAGAATGCCAATATTTAATGCTGGTAAAATGAGAAGAGTTAACTCAGGATCAACCTAGCTAGTCGTTGTTGTTGGTATCGCTGAACTAAATACTTGATTTAGAATTACCTATCTTGAAATGTTGCACTCGGAAATGATGCAATCTCTTAAAATAAACAGCCCGGGGAAAATATATTGTTTCAATAAACGTTTGAAACATTCTATTGACATCTTGCATAATTGTTGAATATTCCTGATAAAATAGGAAGTGATTTGATGACTTTTGGACCTAAAAAATACAATTTACTATTTCGTATTTTTGTTGTTAATTCCCTGAAAAACATGACCACATCATGGGAACTTCCCTTCAGGTCAATTTCTCTCTCGTGTTTGTTGAATGACGCCCCCCTCCCCCCCCCCCCTTCCCTGTTTTCAGGGCAGAAAAAGTTGTCCGAAGGGCTATACTTGACGGGATATACTTGAGAAAGATATAGCTCTCCGTATGACCCTTCCTGGATTAAATGGCACACAGTCAGAATTTCAACATATCACATAAATATATTCACCTGATTTTCGCAGTTGATTGCTTCAAATATGGTCAAAATTGTCTCATTTTGGAGTTAAATACCAATTTCCAAAGTTCATCGGTGGTGATAGTACTATGTTATAGGAATTCTCTATTCTCCGTCTGAGGATTCTGCAACAAATAAACATTCTGAAAAAGAAAAAAAACATGTATTGGTTAAAAAAATATATATGTTTTTAAGGTTTTCTTACCTGTCATGTAGGTATTCTGGTGGTTTCTTGAGTTTTCAGGCAAGTATAGTATGCAACTTTCTGTTCGCATTGTTGCAGCCATCCATGAGGAGACGTCTTCTTTTTCTGTTTTGATGGTTATGATGTATATCATGACTTCTTTGTATCGATTGCAGCATCTGAAATGAAAGAGAAAGAGATGCAATCATCAATGTCTTCAGCATAATTTATGACCTATTGTTTGTTCGATATCAGGCTGAGCTACATATAGGACTGAAAGATGAACTTTAGCTAGAGTACAGGTATTAAGTGCACAGCCTTTCTCTAAAAGTTTTATCATCACACCATGGCTTTTCTGGAAGAACGAAAAAGGCTAGAAAAGTTAAATACACCCAACCATCGGGCCACAAAATTGCTTTATAACAATTTATTCGTTAGCTGACTGAAAGAATGCCAATATTTCATGCTGGTAAAATGAGAAGAGTTAACTCAGGATCAACCTAGCTAGTCGTTGTTGTTGGTATCGCTGAACTAAATACTTGATTTAGAATTACCTATCTTGAAATGTTGCACTCGGAAATGATGCAATCTCTTAAAATAAACAGCCCTGGGAAAATATATTGTTTCAATAAACGTTTGAAACATTCTATTGACATCTTGCATAATTGTTGAATATTCCTGATAAAAGAGGAAGTGATTTGATGACTTTTGGACCTAAAAAATACAATTTACTATTTCGTATTTTTGTTGTTAATTCCCTGAAAAACATGTGCACATCTTGGGAACTTCCCTTCAGGTCAATTTTTCTCTCGTGTTTGTTGTTTGACGCCCCCTCCCCCTCCCCTGTTTTCAGGGCAGAAAAAGTTGTCTGAAGGGCTATACTTGACGGGATATACTTGAGAAAGATATAGCTCTCCGTATGACCCTTCCTGGATTAAATGGCACACCGTCAGAATTTCAACATATCACATAAATATATTCACCTGATTTTCGCAGTTGATTGCTTCAGATATGGTCAAAATTGTCTCATTTTGGAGTTAAATACCAATTTCCAAAGTTCATCGGTGGTGATAGTACTATGTTATAGGAATTCTCTATTCTCCGTCTGAGGATTCTGCAACAAATAAACATTCTGAAAAAGAAAAAAAACATGTATTGGTTAAAAAAAATATATATGTTTTTAAGGTTTTCTTACCTGTCATGTAGGTATTCTGGTGGTTTCTTGAGTTTTCAGGCAAGTATAGTATTTCACTTTCTGTTCGCATTCTGGCAGCCATCCATGAGGAGACGTCTTCTTTTTCTGTTTTGATGGTTATGATGTATATCATGACTTCTTTGTATCGATTGCAGCATCTGAAATGAAAGAGAAAGAGATGCAATCATCAATGTCTTCAGCATAATTTATGACCTATTGTTCGTTCGATATCAGGCTGAGCTACATATAGGACTGAAAGATGAACTTTAGCTAGAGTACAGGTATTAAGTGCACAGCCTTTCTCTAAAAGTTTTATCATCACACCATGGCTTTTCAGGAAGAACGAAAAAGGCTAGAAAAGTTAAATACACCCAACCATCGGGCCACAAAATTGCTTTATAACAATTTATTCGTTAGCTGACTGAAAGAATGCCAATATTTAATGCTGGTAAAATGAGAAGAGTTAACTCAGGATCAACCTAGCTAGTCGTTGTTGTTGGTATCGCTGAACTAAATACTTGATTTAGAATTACCTATCTTGAAATGTTGCACTCGGAAATGATGCAATCTCTTAAAATAAACAGCCCGGGGAAAATATATTGTTTCAATAAACGTTTGAAACATTCTATTGACATCTTGCATAATTGTTGAATATTCCTGATAAAATAGGAAGTGATTTGATGACTTTTGGACCTAAAAAATACAATTTACTATTTCGTATTTTTGTTGTTAATTCCCTGAAAAACATGACCACATCATGGGAACTTCCCTTCAGGTCAATTTCTCTCTCGTGTTTGTTGAATGACGCCCCCCTCCCCCCCCCCCTTCCCTGTTTTCAGGGCAGAAAAAGTTGTCCGAAGGGCTATACTTGACGGGATATACTTGAGAAAGATATAGCTCTCCGTATGACCCTTCCTGGATTAAATGGCACACAGTCAGAATTTCAACATATCACATAAATATATTCACCTGATTTTCGCAGTTGATTGCTTCAAATATGGTCAAAATTGTCTCATTTTGGAGTTAAATACCAATTTCCAAAGTTCATCGGTGGTGATAGTACTATGTTATAGGAATTCTCTATTCTCCGTCTGAGGATTCTGCAACAAATAAACATTCTGAAAAAGAAAAAAAACATGTATTGGTTAAAAAAATATATATGTTTTTAAGGTTTTCTTACCTGTCATGTAGGTATTCTGGTGGTTTCTTGAGTTTTCAGGCAAGTATAGTATGCAACTTTCTGTTCGCATTGTTGCAGCCATCCATGAGGAGACGTCTTCTTTTTCTGTTTTGATGGTTATGATGTATATCATGACTTCTTTGTATCGATTGCAGCATCTGAAATGAAAGAGAAAGAGATGCAATCATCAATGTCTTCAGCATAATTTATGACCTATTGTTTGTTCGATATCAGGCTGAGCTACATATAGGACTGAAAGATGAACTTTAGCTAGAGTACAGGTATTAAGTGCACAGCCTTTCTCTAAAAGTTTTATCATCACACCATGGCTTTTCTGGAAGAACGAAAAAGGCTAGAAAAGTTAAATACACCCAACCATCGGGCCACAAAATTGCTTTATAACAATTTATTCGTTAGCTGACTGAAAGAATGCCAATATTTCATGCTGGTAAAATGAGAAGAGTTAACTCAGGATCAACCTAGCTAGTCGTTGTTGTTGGTATCGCTGAACTAAATACTTGATTTAGAATTACCTATCTTGAAATGTTGCACTCGGAAATGATGCAATCTCTTAAAATAAACAGCCCTGGGAAAATATATTGTTTCAATAAACGTTTGAAACATTCTATTGACATCTTGCATAATTGTTGAATATTCCTGATAAAAGAGGAAGTGATTTGATGACTTTTGGACCTAAAAAATACAATTTACTATTTCGTATTTTTGTTGTTAATTCCCTGAAAAACATGTGCACATCTTGGGAACTTCCCTTCAGGTCAATTTTTCTCTCGTGTTTGTTGTTTGACGCCCCCTCCCCCTCCCCTGTTTTCAGGGCAGAAAAAGTTGTCTGAAGGGCTATACTTGACGGGATATACTTGAGAAAGATATAGCTCTCCGTATGACCCTTCCTGGATTAAATGGCACACCGTCAGAATTTCAACATATCACATAAATATATTCACCTGATTTTCGCAGTTGATTGCTTCAGATATGGTCAAAATTGTCTCATTTTGGAGTTAAATACCAATTTCCAAAGTTCATCGGTGGTGATAGTACTATGTTATAGGAATTCTCTATTCTCCGTCTGAGGATTCTGCAACAAATAAACATTCTGAAAAAGAAAAAAAACATGTATTGGTTAAAAAAAATATATATGTTTTTAAGGTTTTCTTACCTGTCATGTAGGTATTCTGGTGGTTTCTTGAGTTTTCAGGCAAGTATAGTATTTCACTTTCTGTTCGCATTCTGGCAGCCATCCATGAGGAGACGTCTTCTTTTTCTGTTTTGATGGTTATGATGTATATCATGACTTCTTTGTATCGATTGCAGCATCTGAAATGAAAGAGAAAGAGATGCAATCATCAATGTCTTCAGCATAATTTATGACCTATTGTTTGTTCGATATCAGGCTGAGCTACATATAGGACTGAAAGATGAACTTTAGCTAGAGTACAGGTATTAAGTGCACAGCCTTTCTCTAAAAGTTTTATCATCACACCATGGCTTTTCTGGAAGAACGAAAAAGGCTAGAAAAGTTAAATACACCCAACCATCGGGCCACAAAATTGCTTTATAACAATTTATTCGTTAGCTGACTGAAAGAATGCCAATATTTAATGCTGGTAAAATGAGAAGAGTTAACTCAGGATCAACCTAGCTAGTCGTTGTTGTTGGTATCGCTGAACTAAATACTTGATTTAGAATTACCTATCTTGAAATGTTGCACTCGGAAATGATGCAATCTCTTAAATAAACAGCCCGGGGAAAATATATTGTTTCAATAAACGTTTGAAACATTCTATTGACATCTTGCATAATTGTTGAATATTCCTGATAAAATAGGAAGTGATTTGATGACTTTTGGACCTAAAAAATACAATTTACTATTTCGTATTTTTGTTGTTAATTCCCTGAAAAACATGACCACATCATGGGAACTTCCCTTCAGGTCAATTTCTCTCTCGTGTTTGTTGAATGACGCCCCCCTCCCCCCCCCCCCTTCCCTGTTTTCAGGGCAGAAAAAGTTGTCCGAAGGGCTATACTTGACGGGATATACTTGAGAAAGATATAGCTCTCCGTATGACCCTTCCTGGATTAAATGGCACACAGTCAGAATTTCAACATATCACATAAATATATTCACCTGATTTTCGCAGTTGATTGCTTCAAATATGGTCAAAATTGTCTCATTTTGGAGTTAAATACCAATTTCCAAAGTTCATCGGTGGTGATAGTACTATGTTATAGGAATTCTCTATTCTCCGTCTGAGGATTCTGCAACAAATAAACATTCTGAAAAAGAAAAAAAACATGTATTGGTTAAAAAAATATATATGTTTTTAAGGTTTTCTTACCTGTCATGTAGGTATTCTGGTGGTTTCTTGAGTTTTCAGGCAAGTATAGTATGCAACTTTCTGTTCGCATTGTTGCAGCCATCCATGAGGAGACGTCTTCTTTTTCTGTTTTGATGGTTATGATGTATATCATGACTTCTTTGTATCGATTGCAGCATCTGAAATGAAAGAGAAAGAGATGCAATCATCAATGTCTTCAGCATAATTTATGACCTATTGTTTGTTCGATATCAGGCTGAGCTACATATAGGACTGAAAGATGAACTTTAGCTAGAGTACAGGTATTAAGTGCACAGCCTTTCTCTAAAAGTTTTATCATCACACCATGGCTTTTCTGGAAGAACGAAAAAGGCTAGAAAAGTTAAATACACCCAACCATCGGGCCACAATATTGCTTTATAACAATTTATTCGTTAGCTGACTGAAAGAATGCCAATATTTAATGCTGGTAAAATGAGAAGAGTTAACTCAGGATCAACCTAGCTAGTCGTTGTTGTTGGTATCGCTGAACTAAATACTTGATTTAGAATTACCTATCTTGAAATGTTGCACTCGGAAATGATGCAATCTCTTAAAATAAACAGCCCGGGGAAAATATATTGTTTCAATAAACGTTTGAAACATTCTATTGACATCTTGCATAATTGTTGAATATTCCTGATAAAATAGGAAGTGATTTGATGACTTTTGGACCTAAAAAATACAATTTACTATTTCGTATTTTTGTTGTTAATTCCCTGAAAAACATGAGCACAAAATGGGAACTTCCCTTCAGGTCAATTTCTCTCTCGTGTTTGTTGAATGACGCCGCCCTCCCCCCCCCCCCCCCCTTCCCTGTTTTCAGGGCAGAAAAAGTTGTCCGAAGGGCTATACTTGACGGGATATACTTGAGAAAGATATAGCTCTCCGTATGACCCTTCCTGGATTAAATGGCACACAGTCAGAATTTCAACATATCACATAAATATATTCACCTGATTTTCGCAGTTGATTGCTTCAAATATGGTCAAAATTGTCTCATTTAGGAGTTAAATACCAATTTCCAAAGTTCATCGGTGGTGATAGTACTATGTTATAGGAATTCTCTATTCTCCGTCTGAGGATTCTGCAACAAATAAACATTCTGAAAAAGAAAAAAAACATGTATTGGTTAAAAAAATATATATGTTTTTAAGGTTTTCTTACCTGTCATGTAGGTATTCTGGTGGTTTCTTGAGTTTTCAGGCAAGTATAGTATGCAACTTTCTGTTCGCATTGTTGCAGCCATCCATGAGGAGACGTCTTCTTTTTCTGTTTTGATGGTTATGATGTATATCATGACTTCTTTGTATCGATTGCAGCATCTGAAATGAAAGAGAAAGAGATGCAATCATCAATGTCTTCAGCATAATTTATGACCTATTGTTTGTTCGATATCAGGCTGAGCTACATATAGGACTGAAAGATGAACTTTAGCTAGAGTACAGGTATTAAGTGCACAGCCTTTCTCTAAAAGTTTTATCATCACACCATGGCTTTTCTGGAAGAACGAAAAAGGCTAGAAAAGTTAAATACACCCAACCATCGGGCCACAAAATTGCTTTATAACAATTTATTCGTTAGCTGACTGAAAGAATGCCAATATTTAATGCTGGTAAAATGAGAAGAGTTAACTCAGGATCAACCTAGCTAGTCGTTGTTGTTGGTATCGCTGAACTAAATACTTGATTTAGAATTACCTATCTTGAAATGTTGCACTCGGAAATGATGCAATCTCTTAAAATAAACAGCCCTGGGAAAATATATTGTTTCAATAAACGTTTGAAACATTCTATTGACATCTTGCATAATTGTTGAATATTCCTGATAAAAGAGGAAGTGATTTGATGACTTTTGGACCTAAAAAATACAATTTACTATTTCGTATTTTTGTTGTTAATTCCCTGAAAAACATGTGCACATCTTGGGAACTTCCCTTCAGGTCAATTTTTCTCTCGTGTTTGTTGTTTGACGCCCCCTCCCCCTCCCCTGTTTTCAGGGCAGAAAAAGTTGTCTGAAGGGCTATACTTGACGGGATATACTTGAGAAAGATATAGCTCTCCGTATGACCCTTCCTGGATTAAATGGCACACCGTCAGAATTTCAACATATCACATAAATATATTCACCTGATTTTCGCAGTTGATTGCTTCAGATATGGTCAAAATTGTCTCATTTTGGAGTTAAATACCAATTTCCAAAGTTCATCGGTGGTGATAGTACTATGTTATAGGAATTCTCTATTCTCCGTCTGAGGATTCTGCAACAAATAAACATTCTGAAAAAGAAAAAAAACATGTATTGGTTAAAAAAAATATATATGTTTTTAAGGTTTTCTTACCTGTCATGTAGGTATTCTGGTGGTTTCTTGAGTTTTCAGGCAAGTATAGTATTTCACTTTCTGTTCGCATTCTGGCAGCCATCCATGAGGAGACGTCTTCTTTTTCTGTTTTGATGGTTATGATGTATATCATGACTTCTTTGTATCGATTGCAGCATCTGAAATGAAAGAGAAAGAGATGCAATCATCAATGTCTTCAGCATAATTTATGACCTATTGTTTGTTCGATATCAGGCTGAGCTACATATAGGACTGAAAGATGAACTTTAGCTAGAGTACAGGTATTAAGTGCACAGCCTTTCTCTAAAAGTTTTATCATCACACCATGGCTTTTCAGGAAGAACGAAAAAGGCTAGAAAAGTTAAATACACCCAACCATCGGGCCACAAAATTGCTTTATAACAATTTATTCGTTAGCTGACTGAAAGAATGCCAATATTTAATGCTGGTAAAATGAGAAGAGTTAACTCAGGATCAACCTAGCTAGTCGTTGTTGTTGGTATCGCTGAACTAAATACTTGATTTAGAATTACCTATCTTGAAATGTTGCACTCGGAAATGATGCAATCTCTTAAAATAAACAGCCCGGGGAAAATATATTGTTTCAATAAACGTTTGAAACATTCTATTGACATCTTGCATAATTGTTGAATATTCCTGATAAAATAGGAAGTGATTTGATGACTTTTGGACCTAAAAAATACAATTTACTATTTCGTATTTTTGTTGTTAATTCCCTGAAAAACATGACCACATCATGGGAACTTCCCTTCAGGTCAATTTCTCTCTCGTGTTTGTTGAATGACGCCCCCCTCCCCCCCCCCCCCCCTTCCCTGTTTTCAGGGCAGAAAAAGTTGTCCGAAGGGCTATACTTGACGGGATATACTTGAGAAAGATATAGCTCTCCGTATGACCCTTCCTGGATTAAATGGCACACAGTCAGAATTTCAACATATCACATAAATATATTCACCTGATTTTCGCAGTTGATTGCTTCAAATATGGTCAAAATTGTCTCATTTTGGAGTTAAATACCAATTTCCAAAGTTCATCGGTGGTGATAGTACTATGTTATAGGAATTCTCTATTCTCCGTCTGAGGATTCTGCAACAAATAAACATTCTGAAAAAGAAAAAAAACATGTATTGGTTAAAAAAATATATATGTTTTTAAGGTTTTCTTACCTGTCATGTAGGTATTCTGGTGGTTTCTTGAGTTTTCAGGCAAGTATAGTATGCAACTTCTGTTCGCATTGTTGCAGCCATCCATGAGGAGACGTCTTCTTTTTCTGTTTTGATGGTTATGATGTATATCATGACTTCTTTGTATCGATTGCAGCATCTGAAATGAAAGAGAAAGAGATGCAATCATCAATGTCTTCAGCATAATTTATGACCTATTGTTTGTTCGATATCAGGCTGAGCTACATATAGGACTGAAAGATGAACTTTAGCTAGAGTACAGGTATTAAGTGCACAGCCTTTCTCTAAAAGTTTTATCATCACACCATGGCTTTTCTGGAAGAACGAAAAAGGCTAGAAAAGTTAAATACACCCAACCATCGGGCCACAAAATTGCTTTATAACAATTTATTCGTTAGCTGACTGAAAGAATGCCAATATTTCATGCTGGTAAAATGAGAAGAGTTAACTCAGGATCAACCTAGCTAGTCGTTGTTGTTGGTATCGCTGAACTAAATACTTGATTTAGAATTACCTATCTTGAAATGTTGCACTCGGAAATGATGCAATCTCTTAAAATAAACAGCCCTGGGAAAATATATTGTTTCAATAAACGTTTGAAACATTCTATTGACATCTTGCATAATTGTTGAATATTCCTGATAAAAGAGGAAGTGATTTGATGACTTTTGGACCTAAAAAATACAATTTACTATTTCGTATTTTTGTTGTTAATTCCCTGAAAAACATGTGCACATCTTGGGAACTTCCCTTCAGGTCAATTTTTCTCTCGTGTTTGTTGTTTGACGCCCCCTCCCCCTCCCCTGTTTTCAGGGCAGAAAAAGTTGTCTGAAGGGCTATACTTGACGGGATATACTTGAGAAAGATATAGCTCTCCGTATGACCCTTCCTGGATTAAATGGCACACCGTCAGAATTTCAACATATCACATAAATATATTCACCTGATTTTCGCAGTTGATTGCTTCAGATATGGTCAAAATTGTCTCATTTTGGAGTTAAATACCAATTTCCAAAGTTCATCGGTGGTGATAGTACTATGTTATAGGAATTCTCTATTCTCCGTCTGAGGATTCTGCAACAAATAAACATTCTGAAAAAGAAAAAAAACATGTATTGGTTAAAAAAAATATATATGTTTTTAAGGTTTTCTTACCTGTCATGTAGGTATTCTGGTGGTTTCTTGAGTTTTCAGGCAAGTATAGTATTTCACTTTCTGTTCGCATTCTGGCAGCCATCCATGAGGAGACGTCTTCTTTTTCTGTTTTGATGGTTATGATGTATATCATTGACTTCTTTGTATCGATTGCAGCATCTGAAATGAAAGAGAAAGAGATGCAATCATCAATGTCTTCAGCATAATTTATGACCTATTGTTTGTTCGATATCAGGCTGAGCTACATATAGGACTGAAAGATGAACTTTAGCTAGAGTACAGGTATTAAGTGCACAGCCTTTCTCTAAAAGTTTTATCATCACACCATGGCTTTTCTGGAAGAACGAAAAAGGCTAGAAAAGTTAAATACACCCAACCATCGGGCCACAAAATTGCTTTATAACAATTTATTCGTTAGCTGACTGAAAGAATGCCAATATTTAATGCTGGTAAAATGAGAAGAGTTAACTCAGGATCAACCTAGCTAGTCGTTGTTGTTGGTATCGCTGAACTAAATACTTGATTTAGAATTACCTATCTTGAAATGTTGCACTCGGAAATGATGCAATCTCTTAAAATAAACAGCCCTGGGAAAATATATTGTTTCAATAAACGTTTGAAACATTCTATTGACATCTTGCATAATTGTTGAATATTCCTGATAAAAGAGGAAGTGATTTGATGACTTTTGGACCTAAAAGTTAAAAAATTTATAGTAATTTATATATTTTTTATACTTACCAATGACCCAGACATAGCTGGTGCTAACTCTTAAAATATAGGGCCAAACACAAATTTTGCCCCCCAATCCCCAAAATTTGCATCTAAAACTAAAGAAAACATGTCCTGAAAGGCCCTCCACACCTCGCCCCCACTGCGCATGCGCAGTGTCAAGGACGTTCCGAAATTGGCGCCATTTATCATTCTAATAACCAGTGCCTGGTAAGCGCTATGTACTCAGCGGGGAGGCAAGAGTTCCCAACTCCTGGGAGGGCCATCCCCGTCTGGGTCATTGGTAAGTATAAAAAATATATAAATTACTATAAATTTTTTAACATTTTTATACTGTACCAATGACCCAGACATAGCTGAATAGTAAAAAGGCTGGAGGGCCAAGGACATAGAGCAAAATGGAATACGCTCAATAAAATAAAATAGAGTCATCCCCTGTAGGGAAAAGAAGTAATAGGCCTTACATGTATCTTTCTTATTTATGATAAATTAGAAAGATACAACACCTTCCAAAAATTGAGCTTCATACATCCATGTACTCTATTAATATCCAATAATCCTTATACTAATAATTTTTAAAGTAAGCCAATAATAAAGTAAGTCTAGAGAATAGAGACTCTTATACTCCTAAAAGTGTGTGAGAATTGCATAATCATGTCCGTTGACATATGCAATATTCAAAAGCTATACTTTAAAAACTAAGACTTGAATGAATTTTATAAACTTAAACTTCTCACTAAACAACCATCCCAATAACAGCTCAGAATTACTAACTCCGGAGGAGGTATCCCCTTGTTTTCATAGTAAAAACAGGTGACCCAAGGGAACACCCTCCCCCCCCCCCCCCCCTTTTTCTTGCCCTGGGTCAAATAGCCCAGAGCGAAGAGGGCAGCCGAACGGAGACACTGCCGAAACAGACAGCCTACCTAGCTATAGTAGCAACTGTTAAGTGAATGACATTCTGAGCAGTAGATAATAGACCTAACAATAGAGGCCTCCAGAAATGGACTCGATATTTCTGAGATAAAATTCATGAATGGATGGCTGAGCGCAATGAGCAGCCTTCAAAAATCTATAATAGCAACACTATTAATGTAAGCCCAAGAAGTAGAAGAACTCTTACTTCAAGAGCCGAAATCTTAAGCACAACTGCTAAGCCAATGATAAACCATAAGCAGTACGCTAGTTAATAGAATCGATTAACAATAAAATGGAGCGTAACGTCCTTCTACTAGACATCAAAGACAGAAGAAGCTTACGCCCTTGTAATAAACAGATATCTGTTTATAAATACATAAACTGTATCCGGAAAGAGTAAAGGCCTATGCCCATACGAAGACGGAAGGACCTTAAAATAGGTTCCGGATAATAGGAGCCTAACTCTTATGCAACAATCCAACCTAAATAGTAACGGAAGTATTGATTCCGAAACTATGAAAGTGAAAATCATCCATCGATAGTGCATGAAACTCACTGACTCTACAGTAAAAGAGAAACCAACAGAATTACTGTCTAAAAGGTCAGAATTTGAAAACTACTGTTTCCAGAGGCTCAAATGATTACTTAACTAAATAAGAACCGAAGTTAAAATCCGTATAGGAATTTAATCTAAAGATTCTAAGTCTATTTATCAAAAAGTTACTAACTGACTTAGATAAAGAGACAAAAGACTCAATTGTAAACTATCGTAGAGTGCATAGGTATGAGGTAACATAAACCTATAACCTAAATAACAACAGGCTGCAGTAGATCTTGTGAAACAAGTATACTAAAAACTAGCAATGCGTAGTATGGAGGGATCAACCATATGAACATAATGATCCCTACACCACGACGGAAGAGCCTCCACTTTAGTCGCATAGAATAGCGAAGAAGAGGATCTCCTATAGTAAGAAATCGCGTCCAAAGCTCGTCCAGTACAGTGCTTACAATGCAATACGGACCACACAACGGAATACATGAAGGTTGCGACCCTGCTGGTTGTGATAAAGATGACACGATTTACCCAGTGAAAAAAGATCCTCACATAGAGGAAGATTTCACGTTAAGATCCACAGTAGACAAGAGAGTAAATTACTCATGATCTCTGTGAAGATAGAGATGCTATCAACAGAAATGTATTGTGGTTGTTTATCCTAGCAATACCTGCTAAAACAACAGCGCCGGAGGATACGCGTATCCTATCATTGCGTCCTATAGATCAATAGAGCGTTAACAGTATTAGCTCAGAGATCTGGACAAGCCAACACATACGTCTGCAATTGATTAGCAAGCTGTGTCATAATAAAACATCATTGGGCGCTCCCATAGATAGCAAATCTGATTAAATACTTGTTTGTTGAGAGTCCATTCTGACAGCAACAAGCGACCCGTAAGAGAACGGGAGTGCGATAAAACAATCAGACGACCCCGAATATGACGGACCAAAACTGAACTTGGTGTACAATAACCAACAGACGGATTCTTTCCATTAAATTGAATAACGGAAACGAAAGAGTGCCTCCCTGGTTCCGGAGATACGCCACTACTGTCGAATTAAAGGACAGGAATTTGGGCATGCATTTCTGAATAATGTTCATCCAATGACATAAAGCAAGCCTAAAAAACATTATTCCGCGGAAGTTAAACTGATAGCTAAAAGACTGCGGAACTCAAAGACCCTGGCACTTCGAATCCGTAGGGATCAGTATATATCCCAATCTGTTTGACTGGCAACCGTCATAACAGCCACACTAGGGTCCGGCAACTGCGGCGGCACTCTCTGAGTCAACCACCGAATGTTTGCCCCAGTCTGAATCTCTTGTAACACTAGATAGACAAGAGAATGTATAAACCAAGCAATTCATGGATTGCCGGAAAGTTGCCGTCGAAGAGAAGCTCCTCCGAGAACGAAGCGACTCTGAGAGAGTTCTTAACCTACTATCCACGCGTGGATGTAGCTAGGGCTGCATCACGTCTAACCAACTCCAATCAGCCACTGAAGGGCGGAGTTATACGTGAACAAAATACTGCCCTCAAAAGAAATTACATTGAGAATAATATCCCGTAAATCTTTTCTTGAAGACGTAATGATAACGCCTCAGTAAGGCGGATTACGTATAATAAAGCGTCTAAGTTAAGTCTACTATACATAATGTCGTTCCCAATATTGAAATTGGAAAAGACATAAACGGCGAAAAAGAATATATGCAGTCTTTAATCACACCGTCTAGACGCATATGAACTCTCGGTATGCCCTGCTCTGCCAAAATAAACTATATGTAAAAAAGATAAAATGGCAGAAATGAGCCACGCGGACAAGAAACTAAACTATCATGCTTAGTAGCAGGCTTGTATATATATATATAATATATAGCGTCGAAAAATAAAACACATGTTGTAATGACAATATTGGACTGCGTCGGTAAGTCAGGGACAAAGTCCCTGTACCGATCGAAAAATCCGAGTCCAATGACGCTATAAGTCTCTTATCCAAGATCGCAGCAATGAAGTCCGAAAAATAATCACTGGAAGAAATGCCAGAAGATATGAAAGGCATCTTCCGATACTACTAAAGGGAAAACTCGAAATCTATCGAATCCCTTTCGCCATCCTGTCGGACCCTATAAAGCGTTCGGTCGTCCGTAGCTTGATGCAACCGCGGACCGCACCGACCCAGCGCCGTCGGATAATTCCTGATTCGACCGAGAAACCGTCAATTGCTGGGATGCTGCGAAAGAACTGTGCTAACTCGGATAGCACGTCCGTCACCGAGGCCTGAGGAGCAGCGGTCTTACGATGCATTGCCGCAGGAAGCTCCGAGATCGTTACCCCGTGCATACTTCCAATATGCGAGCGAACGGAGTGTATAGGCCTCGTGTCCCTTGGCTACCGGATGGCGCGACCTATTCGCTGTGGAATCACTGAATGCCGAAACTGATCGGATACTCGAGGTCACGTAGCCAATGTGCGGTCGTGTGCCCTGCTGTGAGGATGAGGAAGCATTAAAGACAGTCTCTCGGACTGTCAATATAACGGAGCGTCCCGAGCAACGGACATATGCTCCGAATGTAAAATATCTGAACCACAACATGCGGTCCCCTATGTTGTTGGCTTCCTCCGATCTGTCCTCAATCTGCCGTCACTGGGTGAGTACTAAAGTAATTAAAGTGCTCGCATCACCCAAATCTCCTTCCTAGACCGCAACGGACGAACCCGGCAGCCGAACCATTCGATGAATGTATGCTACACCGGGTGAGCTAGCGAATGTCATTCCGTAAGCGATAGACATATTCCATGAGCACTTATTGCCGCTAACTCTTCATTAACTATGACGACAGAGGCACACTTTTGAAAGACATCTCCATAACTCTTCGAACAAGAAACCAGAAATGCTTGGATAGCAAGCATAAAATAATAATATATATAGCGTCGTTCAATAATTCGAAAGTTTGTGTGACATTATTGGACTATGTCGGAACTGAGGGACGATGTCCCTGAACCGAACCAAAAATTTCTAAGTCCACCGACGCTATCAGTTTCTTATCCGGCATCGCAGCATATGTTGTTCCGAAAGGGAAAGCTTGAAATCCACCGAATCCCTTTCGGTATCCCGTCGGACCGGATGAAACTTTCGGACGTCCGTACCCGCTTCCGCGGAGCGTCCCGACCCAGCATCGTCGGATAAAATATATGCGACAGATTCAGTTGATGCTGGGATGCTGCGATAAACTGTGCTATTAAGGAAAGCACGTCCGTTCCCGAGGCCTGTGCAGTAGCGGACTTACGATGCATTGCCGCTGGAAGCTCCGTGTACGTTGACTCCCGCACACTTCCTATGCGAACGTCCGGAGTCTG
This sequence comes from Pictodentalium vernedei, assembly GCA_031216915.1. Classification (NCBI taxonomy): domain Eukaryota; kingdom Metazoa; phylum Mollusca; class Scaphopoda; order Dentaliida; family Dentaliidae; genus Pictodentalium; species Pictodentalium vernedei. The sequence goes on from CM062295.1 coordinate 506,655,298, forward strand.
CAGGCCTCGAGTCCCCGGCTACCGACCCAGCGCTGTCGGATAATTCTCGATCCGACACCGTTTCTGTCGGCTGCTGGGATGCTGCGATAAGCTGTGCTATGTGCACAAGAATGTCCGGCGTCGAGACCTGCGGAGGCGCAGTCTATCGGTGCTTCGCCGAGGGCAGCTCCGCATCAGATGGCTCCCGCATACTTCCTATGCGAACGTCCGGAGTCCATCGGTCTCGAATCCCTGGCTGCCGGATGGTGTGATCTGGTCGCCGAAGAATCCTTGATCGGCGAAGCTGGTAATATATCGGCGGTCACGCAGCCAAGGTGCGGTCGTGTGCGCTGATGAGAAGAGGAAGCCTTAGCAGTCTCAGCGGACTGCCTATACAACGGAGCGTCCCGAGCGACGGACGTATGCTCCGCTAACGACACATTTGTACCACAACATCTGGGGCCAGATGTTGTTGAACGAGAGAGGGGCCTCTCTCGCTTGCCGTCCGGATGGACCGGAACGAGCTATGAACCGGACTAAAAGGCTTCCTCCGTTCTCCCTCCGATCCGCCGTCACTGGGTGTGCATTAAGTTAATTTTATAGTGCTCGCATCACCCCAAAATTCCTTCTAGACCGCAACGGACGAACCCGGCTGCCGAACCATTCGGTGAATGGACGCTACACCGGGCGAGCTAGCGGACGTCAAAGGCCGTCGAACCTACTAGGGTCCTCTTAGGCAATTGGCGTATTACATGAGCACTTTTCCGCTAGCCCTTCATTAATTGTGACGACGGAGGCACACTGTTGGAAGACATCACAGATACATCACCCTAATCTTGATCGTCTGAAATAGAAATTGATAAAGTAGAGTGACCCTGCGGGGAAAGGACCGGAGTGTCCAAATCCCCAACAACATACCGTGACATACGCTTCCCATATTGTCATCGAAATCATACGATACAGAACAGGAGTTAATGCGAGTACACTGACCACATATAGAATGATAATAAGGTCAGAGGAAGACTTCCTCCTAAAACAATTGATCAATATCCTTTCAATGAGAAAAGAAAACAAGTCCTGGTACTCGCACTAACCCCTGGCAATCAAATACATAATAATAATATGATCCATTAATATAGAAAAAATAATTGAAATCAAAATATTTTGAAAAAATATTTTTTCAGAACAGCCCAAGTTTCTGAAAAGTAACGTTGAGCCCCAATGGATCCCAAGCCTAAGTGTGGACAAAAATTTTAAAAATATTTTAAACAATTTATTCAACACTTACGAACAATAATAATGTATCTAGCTATGATTAAAATAACATAAAGATATTATTATTTAGAAATCCCCCCCTCACACAGAGGGCTGTTGTAAATGTAAACAATGAGTGTAAAAACACTAAAATAAGACTCCAGGCACCCAGGCCCGAAATCAGTTACCAAAAATACACCATCTGATGCAAAACAGAGACTTCCAGGGAAGAAACTGCAGAACATCAGATGGTAGATGCAGAACACAACGCCTAACCACCCGTAGGTGAAGACGTAAACATGGGGAAAGAACAGAATTCATTCTGTTATTAAGCTAAAACTCCCAAGAAATTTTAGTAATAATAATTACAGAAACTATGCCAAAAGCATGGGAGAATAGCAAGGGGGAACTTAAAGGACAGGGAGAGAGGAAAAACACTTGAAAAAACAGTGTAACTAAATAATCAGAATGACAACAAAATGGCTGCTGCCTTGAAAATAGGTAACTTAACATAATTTCATTAAAAAATTTTAAGTTACAGCCCTGATAATATTCTGTCACACATTCTTTTCCTCTCCTCCTTTTCTATCCTCCTTAGAATCACCATTTCACTAATATTTATGTGTCTGGCATCATTTAAACTGAGATTTAAAAGCACAAAGATCAGTCAGATGTTAACTGATGAAGGGCCAAACTTAGAATGATAAATGGCGCCAATTTCGGAACGTCCTTGACACTGCGCATGCGCAGTGGGGGCGAGGTGTGGAGGGCCTTTCAGGACATGTTTTCTTTAGTTTTAGATGCAAATTTTGGGGATTGGGGGGCAAAATTTGTGTTTGGCCCTATATTTTAAGAGTTAGCACCAGCTATGTCTGGGTCATTGGTACAGTATAAAAATAATACAATTTACTATTTCGTATTTTTGTTGTTAATTCCCTGAAAAACATGTGCACATCTTGGGAACTTCCCTTCAGGTCAATTTTTCTCTCGTGTTTGTTGTTTGACGCCCCCTCCCCCTCCCCTGTTTTCAGGGCAGAAAAAGTTGTCTGAAGGGCTATACTTGACGGGATATACTTGAGAAAGATATAGTTCTCCGTATGACCCTTCCCGGATTAAATGGCACACCGTCAGAATTTCAACATATCACATAAATATATTCACCTGATTTTCGCAGTTGATTGCTTCAGATATGGTCAAAATTGTCTCATTTTGGAGTTAAATACCAATTTCCAAAGTTCATCGGTGGTGATAGTACTATGTTATAGGAATTCTCTATTCTCCGTCTGAGGATTCTGCAACAAATAAACATTCTGAAAAAGAAAAAAAACATGTATTTGTTAAAAAAAATATATATGTTTTTAAGGTTTTCTTACCTGTCATGTAGGTATTCTGGTGGTTTCTTGAGTTTTCAGGCAAGTATAGTATGCAACTTTCTGTTCGCATTCTGGCAGCCATCCATGAGGAGACGTCTTCTTTTTCTGTTTTGATGGTTATGATGTATATCATGACTTCTTTGTATCGATTGCAGCATCTGAAATGAAAGAGAAAGAGATGCAATCATCAATGTCTTCAGCATAATTTATGACCTATTGTTTGTTCGATATCAGGCTGAGCTACATATAGGACTGAAAGATGAACTTTAGCTAGAGTACACGTATTAAGTGCACAGCCTTTCTCTAAAAGTTTTATCATCACACCATGGCTTTTCTGGAAGAACGAAAAAGGCTAGAAAAGTTAAATACACCCAACCATCGGGCCACAAAATTGCTTTATAACAACTTATTCGTTAGCTGACTGAAAGAATGCCAATATTTAATGCTGGTAAAATGAGAAGAGTTAACTCAGGATCAACCTAGCTAGTCGTTGTTGTTGGTATCGCTGAACTAAATACTTGATTTAGAATTACCTATCTTGAAATGTTGCACTCGGAAATGATGCAATCTCTTAAAATAAACAGCCCTGGGAAAATATATTGTTTCAATAAACGTTTGAAACATTCTATTGACATCTTGCATAATTGTTGAATATTCCTGATAAAAGAGGAAGTGATTTGATGACTTTTGGACCTAAAAAATACAATTTACTATTTCGTATTTTTGTTGTTAATTCCCTGAAAAACATGTGCACATCTTGGGAACTTCCCTTCAGGTCAATTTTTCTCTCGTGTTTGTTGTTTGACGCCCCCTCCCCCTCCCCTGTTTTCAGGGCAGAAAAAGTTGTCTGAAGGGCTATACTTGACGGGATATACTTGAGAAAGATATAGCTCTCCGTATGACCCTTCCTGGATTAAATGGCACACCGTCAGAATTTCAACATATCACATAAATATATTCACCTGATTTTCGCAGTTGATTGCTTCAGATATGGTCAAAATTGTCTCATTTTGGAGTTAAATACCAATTTCCAAAGTTCATCGGTGGTGATAGTACTATGTTATAGGAATTCTCTATTCTCCGTCTGAGGATTCTGCAACAAATAAACATTCTGAAAAAGAAAAAAAACATGTATTGGTTAAAAAAAATATATATGTTTTTAAGGTTTTCTTACCTGTCATATAGGTATTCTGGTGGTTTCTTGAGTTTTCAGGCAAGTATAGTATTTCACTTTCTGTTCGCATTCTGGCAGCCATCCATGAGGAGACGTCTTCTTTTTCTGTTTTGATGGTTATGATGTATATCATGACTTCTTTGTATCGATTGCAGCATCTGAAATGAAAGAGAAAGAGATGCAATCATCAATGTCTTCAGCATAATTTATGACCTATTGTTTGTTCGATATCAGGCTGAGCTACATATAGGACTGAAAGATGAACTTTAGCTAGAGTACAGGTATTAAGTGCACAGCCTTTCTCTAAAAGTTTTATCATCACACCATGGCTTTTCTGGAAGAACGAAAAAGGCTAGAAAAGTTAAATACACCCAACCATCGGTCCACAAAATTGCTTTATAACAATTTATTCGTTAGCTGACTAAAAGAATGCCAATATTTAATGCTGGTAAAATGAGAAGAGTTAACTCAGGATCAACCTAGCTAGTCGTTGTTGTTGGTATCGCTGAACTAAATACTTGATTTAGAATTACCTATCTTAAAATGTTGCACTCGGAAATGATGCAATCTCTTAAAATAAACAGCCCTGGGAAAATATATTGTTTCAATAAACGTTTGAAACATTCTATTGACATCTTGCATAATTGTTGAATATTCCTGATAAAAGAGGAAGTGATTTGATGACTTTTGGACCTAAAAAATACAATTTACTATTTCGTATTTTTGTTGTTAATTCCCTGAAAAACATGTGCACATCTTGGGAACTTCCCTTCAGGTCAATTTTTCTCTCGTTTTTGTTGTTTGATGCCCCCTCCCCTTCCCCTGTTTTCAGGGCAGAAAAAGTTGTCTGAAGGGCTATACTTGACGGGATATACTTGAGAAAGATATAGCTCTCCGTATGACCCTTCTGGATTAAATGGCACACCGTCAGAATTTCAACATATCACATAAATATATTCACCTGATTTTCGCAGTTGATTGCTTCAAATATGGTCAAAATTGTCTCATTTTGGAGTTAAATACCAATTTCCAAAGTTCATCGGTGGTGATAGTACTATGTTATAGGAATTCTCTATTCTCCGTCTGAGGATTCTGCAACAAATAAACATTCTGAAAAAGAAAAAAAACATGTATTGGTTAAAAAAATATATATGTTTTTAAGGTTTTCTTACCTGTCATGTAGGTATTCTGGTGGTTTCTTGAGTTTTCAGGCAAGTATAGTATGCCACTTTCTGTTCGCATTGTTGCAGCCATCCATGAGGAGACGTCTTCTTTTTCTGTTTTGATGGTTATGATGTATATCATGACTTCTTTGTATCGATTGCAGCATCTGAAATGAAAGAGAAAGAGATGCAATCATCAATGTCTTCAGCATAATTTATGACCTATTGTTTGTTCGATATCAGGCTGAGCTACATATAGGACTGAAAGATGAACTTTAGCTAGAGTACAAGTATTAAGTGCACAGCCTTTCTCTAAAAGTTTTATCATCACACCATGGCTTTTCTGGAAGAACGGAAAAGGCTAGAAAAGTTAGATACGCCCAACCACTCTGCCACATATTTATTTTATAACTTTATTCATTAGCTGAATAAAAGAATGCCATTATTTAATGCTGGTAAAATGAGAAGAGTTAATTCTGGATCAACCTCCTAGTCATTGTTGTAGGTATCGCTGAACTAAATACTTCATTTAGAATTACCTATCTTGAAATGTTGCACTCGGAAATGGTTCAATCTCTTAAAATCAACAGCCCTGGGAAAATATATTGTTTCAATAAACGTTTGAAACATTCTATTGACATCCTGCTTAATTGTTGAATAATCCTGATAAAAGAGGGTGTGATTTGATGACTTTTGGACCTAAAAAATACAATTTACTATTTGTATTTTTGTTGTTAATTCCCTGAAAAATATGTGCACATCACTGGAACTTCCCTTCAGGTCAATTTTTCTCTATTGTTTGTTGCATGACGCCCCCCCCCCCCCCTCCCCCTTCCCCCTTTCCTGTTTTCTGGGCAGAAAAAGTTGTCTGAAGGGTAAAACTTGACGGGCTATACTTGAGAAAGATAAAGCTCTCAGTATGCCCCTTCCTGGATTAAACGGCATACCGTCAAAATTTCAAAATATCACTTAAATATATTCACCTGATTTTCACATTTCATTGCTTCAAATATGGTCAAAATTGTCTCATGTTGGAGTTAAATTTCCATTTTCCAAAGTGCATCGTTGGTGATAGTATTATGTTATAGGAATTACTTTATTCTCCGTCTGAGGATTCTGCAACAAATAAACATTCTGAAAAAGAAAAAAAAACATGTCTTAGTTGAAAAAAAATGTATGTTTTTAAGGTTTTGTTACCTGTCATGTAGGTCTTCTGGTGGTTTGTTGAGTTTTCAGGCAAGTACAGTCTGCCGTTTACTGTTCGTATTCTTGGAGCCATCGCTTAGAAGTAAAGTCTGCATCAGGTTCCTCTGTTTGTGCGTTATGTCGATGTAACATTGGACTTCGCAACAATGCTGTCTGCTGGTCTGTGGTTGGTTGCATCGTGTTCTAGTGGCAGATGTGGTCTTCCGTTTCTGTTGAAGTTTTTTCTCCCGTCTTTCAGGTCTTCTGGTAGTTTGTTGTGTCTTCATATCTTCATGCAAGTATAGTCTGCCACTTACTGTTCGCGTTGTTGGAGCCATCCGTGAGGAGTGGTCTTCTTTTTCTGTTATGATGGTTATGATGTATATTGTGACTTCTTTGTATCGATTGCAGCATCTGAAATTAAAGAGAGAGAGATGCAATCATCAATGTCTGCAGCATAATTTATGACCTATTGTTTGTTCGATATCAGGCTGAGCTACATATAGGACTGAAATATGAACTTTAGCTAGAGTACAGGTTTTAAGTGCACAGCCTTTCTCTAAAAGTTTTATCATCACACCATGGCTTTTCTGGAAGAATGGAAAGGGCTAGAAAACTTAAATACACCCAAACACTGGGCCATAATTATTTTATAACAATTTATTCATTAGCTGTATAAACGAATGCCAATATTTAATGCTGGTAAAATGAGAAGAGTTAACTCAGGATCAACCTAGCTAGTCGTTGTTGTTGGTATCGCTGAACTAAATACTTGATTTAGAATTACCAATCTTGAAATGTTGCACTCGGAAATGATGGAATCTCTTAAAATAAACAGCCCTGGGAACATATATTGTTTCAATAAACGTTTGAAACATTCTATTGACATCTTGCATAATTGTTGAATATTCCTGATAAAAGAGGAAGTGATTTGATGACTTTTGGACCTAAAAAATACAATTTACTATTTCGTATTTTTGTTGTTAATTCCCTGAAGAATATGTGCACATCACGGATACTTCCCTTCAGGTCAATTTTTCTCTCTTGTTTGTTGAATGACGCACCCCCACCCTCCCCTTCCCCCTCCCCCTTCCCCCTCCCCTGTTCTCAGGGCAGAAGAAGTTGTCTGAAGGGCTATACTTGATGGATATACTTGTGAAAGATATAGCTCTCCATATGACCCTTCCTGGATTAAATGGCACACCGTCAAAAATTCAAATTATCACATAAATATATTCACCTGGTTTTCGCAGTTGATTGCTTCAAATATGGTTTAAATTGTCTCATTTTGGAGTTAAATTTCCAATTTCCAAAGTGCATCGGTGGTGATAGTACTATGTTATAGGAATTCTTTACTCTCCGTCTGAGGATTCTGCAACAAATAAACATTCTAAAAAAGAAAAAAACATGTACTGTTTAAAAATATGTATGTTTTTAAGGTTTTGTTACCTGTCATGTAAGTCTTCTGGTGGTTTGTTGAGTTTTCAGACAAGTATAGCATGCCAATTTCTGTTCACATTGTTGAAGGCATCCATGAGGAGTCGTCTTCTTTTTCTGTTATGATGGTTATGATGTATATTGTGACTTCTTTGTATCGATTGCAGCATCTGAAATGAAAGAGAGAGAGATGCAATCATCAATGTCTTCAGCATAATTTATGACCTATTGTTTGTTCGATATCAGGCTGAGCTACATGTAGGACTGAAAGAAGAACTTTAGCTAGAGTACAAGTATTAAGTGCACATCCTTTCTCTAAAAGTTTTATCATCACACCATGGCTTTTCTGGAAGAACGAAAAAGGCTAGAAAAGTTAAATACACCCAACCACCGGGCCACATAATTGCTTTATAACAAATTATTCATAAGCTGAATAAAAGAATGCCATTATTTAATGCTGGTAAAATGAGAAGAGTTAACTCAGGATCAACCTAGCTAGTCGTTGTTATTGGTATCAACATTTGAAACATACTATTGACATCTTGCATAATTGTTGAATATTCCTGATAAAAGAGGAAGTGATTTGATGACTTTTGGGCCTAAAAAATACAATTTACTATTTTGTATTTTTGTTGTTAATTCTCTGAAAAATATGTGCGCATCACGGGAAATTCCCTTCAGGTCAATTTTTCTCTCTTGTTTGCTGCATTATGTCCCCCCCCCCCATCCTCCCCCTTCTCCCTCCCCTGTTTTCAAGGCAGAGAAAGTTGTCTGAAGGGCTATACTTGACGGGATATACTTGAGAAAGATATAGCTCTCAGCATGACCCTTCCTGGATTTAACGGCACAAGGTCAAAATTTCAAAATATCACTTAAATATATTCACCTAATTTTCGCAGTTGATTTATTCAAATATGGTCAAAATTGTCTAATTTTGGAGTTAAATTTCCAGTTTCCAAAGTGCATCGGAGGTGATAGTACTATGTTATAAAAATTCTTTATTCTCTGTCTGAGGATTCTGCAACAAATAAACATTCTGAAAAAGAAAAAAAACTGTATTGGCTAAAAAAATGTATGTTTTTAAGGTTTTGTTACCTGACATGTAGGTCCTCTGGTGGTTTGTTGAGTTTTCAGGTAAGTATAGTCTGCCACTTATGTCGATGTAACATTGGACATCGCAACAATGCTGTCTGCTGGTCTGTTGTTGATTGCATCATGTTCTAATGGCAGATGTGGTCTTCCGTTTCTGTTGAAGTTTTTTTCCTCCTGTCTTTCAGGTCTTCTGGTAGTTTGTTGTGCCTTAGGCAAGTATAGTCTGCTGCTTACTGTTCGCATTGTTGGAGCCATCCATGAGGAGTGTTCTTCTTTTTCTGTTATGATGGTTATGATGTATACTGTGACTTCTTTGTATCGATTGCAGCATCTGAAATGAAAAAGAGAGAGATGCAATCATCAATGTCTTCAGCATAATTTATGTCCTATCGTTTGTTCGATATCAGGCTGAGATACATATAGGAATGAAAGGATGAACATTAGCTAGAGTACAGGTATTAAGTGCACAGCGTTTCTCTAAAAGTTTTATCATCACACCATGGCTTTTCTGGAAGAATGGAAAGGGCTAGAAAACTTAAATACACCCAAACACTGGGCCATAATTATTTTATAACAATTTATTCATTAGCTGTATAAACGAATGCCACTATTTAATGCTGGTTAAATGAGAAGAGTTAATTCTGGATCAACCTAGCTAGTCGTTGTTGTTGGTATTGCTGAACAAAATACTTGATTTAGAATTACCTATCTTGAAATGTTGCACTCGGAAATAATTCAGTCTCTTAAAATAAACAGAGTTGGGAAAATATATTGTTTCAATAAACGTTTGAAGCATTCTATTGACACCATGCATAATCGTTGAATATTCCTGTTATAAGAGGGAGTGATTTGATGACTTTTTGACCTAAGAATACAATTTACTATTCCGTATTTTTGTTGTTAATTCGCTGAAAAAAATGTGCACATCACTGGAACTTCCCTTCAGGTCAATTTTCTCTCTTGTTTGTTGCATGACGCCCCCCCCCCTCCCTCCCCTACCCCTCCCCCTCCCCGCTCCCCTATTTTCAGGGCAGAAACAGTTGTCCGAAGGGCTATACTTGACGGGGTACACTTGACAAAGATATAGCTCTCAGCATGTCTCTGTATGACCCTCTCTGGATTAAACGGCACACCGTCAAAATTTCAAAATATCACTTAAATATATTCACCTGATTTTCGCAGCTGATTGCTTCAAATATGGTCAAAATTGTCTCATTTTGGAGTTAAATTTCCAATTTCCAAAGTGCATCGGTGGTGATAGTACTATGTTAAAGACATTCCTTATTCTCCGTCTGAGGATTCTGCAACAAATAAACATTCTGAAAAAGAACACAAACATGTATTGGTTAAAAAAATGTATGTTTTTAAGGTTTTGTTACCTGGCATGCAGGTCTTCTGGTGGTTTGTTGAGTTTTCAGGCAAGTATAGTCTCCCACTTACTGTTCGTATTGTTGGAGCCATCGATGAGCAGTAAAGTATGCATCAGGGTCATCTGTTCGTGCGTTATGTCGATATAACATCGGACTTCGCAACAATGCTGTCTGCTGGTCTGTGGCTGGTTGCATCATGTTCTAATGGCAGATGTGGTCTTCCGTTTCTGTTGAAGTTTTTTTCTCCTGTCTTTCAGGTCTTCTGGTAGTTTGTTGTGTCTTCAGGCAAGTATAGTCTGCCACTTACTGTTCGCGTTGTTGGAGCCATCCATGAGGAGTGTCCTTCTTTTTCTGTTATGATGGTTATGATGTACATTGTGACTTCTTTGTATCGATTGCAGCATCTGAAATGAAAGAGAGAGAGATGCAGTCATCAATGTCTTCAGCATAATTTATGTCCTATTGTTTGTTCCATATCAGGCTGACCTACATATAGGACTGAAAGGATGGACTTTAGCTAGAGTACAGGTATTAAGTGCACAGCCTTTCTCTAAAAGTTTTATCATCACACCATTGCTTTTCTGGAAGAACGGAAAAGGCTAAAAAATTTAGATACACGCAACCACTGGGCCACATAATTATTTTATAACAATTTATTCATTAGCTGAATAAAAGAATGCCATTATTTAATGTGTGTAAAATGAGAAGAGTTAATTCTGAATCAACCTGGAGTCGTTGTTGTTGGTATCACTGAACTAAATACTTGATTTAGAATTACCTATCTTGAAATGTTGCACTCGGAAATGATGTAATCTCTTAATACAAACAGCCCTGGGAAAATATATTGTTTCAATAAACGTTTGCAACATTCTATTGACATCTTGCATAATTGTTGAATAATCCTGATAAAAGAAGGGGTGATTTGATGACTTTTGGTCCCAAAAAATACAATTTACCAATTTACTATTTGTATTTTTGTTGTTAATTCCCTGAAAAATATGTGCACATCCCTGGAACTTCCCTTCAGGTCAATTTTTCTCTCTTGTTTGTTGCATGACGCCCCCCCCCCCCCCTTCCCCTTCCCCCCTCCCCTGTTATCGGGGCAGAAAAAGTTGTCTGAAGGGCTACACTTGACGGGCTATACTTCAGAAAGATATAGCTCTCAGTATGACCCTTCCTGGATTAAACGGCAAACCGTCAAAATTTCAAAATATCACTTATATATATTCACCTGATTTTCGCAGTTGATTGCTTCAAATATGGTCAAAATTATCTCATTTTGGAGTTAAGTTTCCAATTTCCAAAGTGCATCGTTGGTGATAGTACTATGTTATAGGAATTCTTTATTCTGCGTCTGAGGATTCTGCAATAAATAAACATTCTGTAGAAAGAAAAAAAACTGTATTGGTTAAAAAAAAATGTATGTTTTTAGGTTTTGTTACCTGACATGTAGGTCTTCTGCTGGTTTGTTGAGTTTTCAGGTAAGTATAGTCTGCCACTTACTGTTCGTATTGTTGGAGCCATCGATGAGCAGTAAAGTCTGCATCAGGTTCATCTGTTCGCGCGTTATGTCGATGTAACATTGGACTTCGCAACAATGCTGTCTGCTGGTCTGTGGTTGGTTGCATCATGTTCTAATGGCAGATGTGGTCTTCCCTTTCTGTTGAAGTTTTTTTTCCTCCTGTCTTTCAGGTCTTCTGGTAGTTTGTAGAGCCTTCAGGCAAGTATAGTCTGCCGCTAACTGTTCGCATTGTTGGAGCCATCCATGAGGAGTGGTCTTCTTTTTCTGTTATGATGGTTATGATGTATATTGTGACTTCTTTGTATCGATTTCAGCATCTGAAATGAAAGAGAGAGAGAAATGCAATCATCAATGTCTTCAGCATAATTTATGTCCTATTGTTTGTTCGATATCAGGCTGAGCTACATATAGGACTGAACGATGACCTTTAGCTAGAGTACAGGTATTAAGTTCACAGCCTTTGTCTAAAAGTTCCATCATCACACCATGACTTTACTGGAAGAACGGAAAAGGCTAAAGGCTAAAAAATTTAAATACACCCAACCACTGGGCCAGATAGTTATTTTATAACAATTTCTTCATTAACTGAATAAAACAATGCCGTTATGTAATGCGCGTAAAATGAGGAAGGATTTTTCAGTGTTGTTGGTGTCGCTGAACTAAATACTTGATTTAGATTTACCTATCTTGAAATGTTGCACTCGGAAATGGTGCAATCTCTAAAAATAAACAGCCCTGGGAAAATATATTGTTTCAATAAACGTTTGAAACATTCTATTGACGTATTGCATAATTGTTGAATATTCCTGATAAAAGAGGTGATTTGATGACTTTTGGACCTAAAAAATACAATTTAGTAGTCCATGTTTTTGTTGGTAATTATCTTTGAAATGTGTGGGCATCACTGGTACTTCCCTTCAGGTCATTTTTCTCTCTTATTTGTTGCATGACCCACGACCCCGGATACTGCTGGAGTGACACAAAAATCAATATTAGTAGCAGGCTTTCTGGGACACATGTTCTGTAATAAAGTAACTCGTTTTTGTTATTGTTTTCATATTTCAGGAGCAGTGACCTTATTGTTTGGTAAATTATCAAATTGTAAAAATAACTCATGTTTCAATTAGGATTATACAGTTATAATCATAAAGATTGAAGACAATTTCCATTTTTAGTACAAATATACTACAAAATAACACCTGTAGCATGTTGTTGTAAATTTGTAGTCAAACATGCTTCACGCCAGCTGTCTCCATCAGTAAACAATATTGAGTTCACCACATGCCTGAGAAGTTGATTAATGTCAATAATTCAATGATAATATAATGCAATCATAAAAGAAAGATTTCTGTAAAACTCTCCCATAAAACTCTCTTATTTGTTGCATGACCCTCCCCCCACCCCACCCCCTACACCTGTTTTTATGGCATTAAAAGTTGCCTGAAGGGCTATACTTGACAAAGATATTTGAATGTCTAAATTAAAGTGATGAGGCTATATTTATTTCACCTGAATATTATAATAGTGGCCTATGGGAAAATATTTAGTTTTCTGATACGTGTTGTTGTAAATTTGTAGTCAAACATGCTTCACACCAGCTGTCTCCATCAGTTCACCATTGAGTTCACCACATGCCTGACAAGTTGATTAGTGTCAATAATTCAATGATAATATAATGCAATCATAAAAGAAAGATTTCTGTAAAACTCTCACATCATTTTCCTGCATAGCATAAATTATGCTTGATGAAATGTTAGAAGAGATCCATGTCAGTTCCTGACCGATGCAAGAAACTTGCATATGAAGTATATACCATTTGAAAGAATCTGTACAAATGAAACAATTAAGAATATTCAGGCCCAAATTATCCCAACTTAGCAAATCAGTCTCTGCCACATTTCCCTGGAAAGCTCTTAGGAAGGGTATTTCATATAAGTATAAGAGATAACATTGTCAAGCGAAAGTATGTAAAAGACAACGTTACCCTTCTGAATTCTTTTGATAATACCATTAATGAGCATAAATTCCTCTAGACCAGAGCTTCCCATGAAATTATATCTGTACACGGTACCACTGATAGAGAGAAAAAACTTGTTTTAATATTTCTTTTAGTTATACAGCAACGTATTCCCATTTATACTGTTGTTGAGATGGAGACCAAAAGGCCCCTCTCTCCAACAGAAGGCTGATCAAGCTGGCGAAGCAGCAGCTGATCTATAGAATTAACAGAACCGTGGGAAAGTCACGGACCACGGAATTAAGTGGATCGAAGAGCAGCACTCTGCCCCTCAGGAAGGGAATGGCTTGTGTCCAACACAGCGTCCTGGTGAACTAGTTCCAAGTTAGCTGTGTTACAGGCATGCGTGTGAGTAAGATGCATGAGCGCCTTGGAAATCACATGCAAAGGAGCCTGTACATCATCAAATTTATCTGGGGGCAGATAAGCAGCCAAAGCAGAGACGATGTGATCTGAGAGAGAAAGCATGCCCAACATTTTCTCGATAAGCACAACAGGGACTCCAAAGTCGCCATAGGAATACCTGCCGACTAGGGCTTGGAAAGCCCAAGGGAGGTGGAGTCCTGACCCAAGACCACCAAAGTCTGGCAGACTAACAGATTGGCAGAATCATTGGACTGATAACGAACGCACTGAAGGCAAAAGGTGTCAGCCCTGGCAAAGAATGAAGTCTTCGTAGCCTTGGAATTCAGCTTAGAGTCCAAAGCTGCAAACGCTCAACCACCAGTACCGACTGGCACGGTCGAAGGCACCAAGAAGCACGTTGCTCCACAGGCTGGAGGCACACGACTGATGATCGCGGACTGGCTGACATCATCGACTGGTCTGACGGTGTGAGATCCGGAAGGAACTCAACACAAAGTTAAGAGCTGCCCTCAAGTCAGAAGATTGTTGGCCCTCAATGTCAGGTATGTCTGACCCATCATCTGAGTCGTAGGACACATAGCAATCACGGGCAAACCAGACGATGACTCCCATGGTGAAAGCACACCTGGGGGATCAGAAAGCGGCCTGCTTCCAATTCCACGGCGGCACATGGAAAGTACTAATAACTCGCTGGAGGCAACTGGAAGGCCCCTGGAAAGAACCTGAGTGAGCAAGGAGAGGGTCTCCCTAAGCTCACGGCCTGTGGTAGCAAGTTTGACGTGGGAATGAACCAGCAAAGTGGCTTCACTTGTGACCCTCTGAACCAGCGAAGGGACAATGATCCTCCAGAACACACGACACAGATCAACGGGCGGCAGCCAAAACATCTGCAGGGGTATACCAGACCCCAATGATCAGCAGTGCGGAAACTCATGAGAGTCACTGCAGACCTCTGAGGGACAGAAGGTCCAGGCTGAAACGCAACAGAGCCCATAGTGACCCCACCAGGAACATCCATATCCACAAATAAGGCTGCTGGGCTCGACGGCTGAGAGACTACAGCAGAGGGTTTGGCTGGAAGCCCCTTCCGACTATGCCGAGTTGAAGTACGGGAAGCCTGAGGTCGATATCCCATGTGTACAATACCAGACATCTCTGCAGACCCCTGCAGGGATAAGCCGAGGCCGGCTGAAATGGTGACGATGACGTTGTAAATAGAAAAGAAGTAGCAGCAGATACAATGGGAGCTGTTGAAACTGGTGGAAAAGTGGAGAAAGCAACTGAGCTCAGCTCCAAAGGAGGAGTCACAACCCTTCTGTCAGCCTCATATGTCGACTGGAGAGGACCACAGTTCCAGAACCAGGCATCTCTTCATCATACAACTCAACAGCTCCCGCAGTATCCACCACAGTTAAATGATCCACATCGCCCACGGAGGGGGTATAACTCTCGCCAGACGTGGTTGTGTCGGGAAGCCCCAAACAACAGCGTTCCCTTCCCCGTGGGTGCGAGATGAACGACCACGAGAACGCACCACATGCTTGGGAAAAAGGCATTGCCCTCAAGGAACAGTCCTGGCATAAAAGAGGCGAGAGCTGTAGAAGAAAATGTGAACTCAACATATGTAGAAAGTGGAACACCCCAAACTATGAGAGAAAGGTGGCAGAAAATAAAGGACCTGCAGGAACACAACTGAACCCAGACGGCCAACATTGACCCCAAAAAACAGAAATTCTGCCCTCAACATAGAGAAGAAATCCTGTCCATACAGGCCCCACTGACAACTAACTCCAATAATAATAATAATATCCAAAAGGATAATATACATTTGTCAACAAAAAAATTATACGTCCGAACCGCACGGTACAAGAAAGTCATGTGCGAATACAGAGAATAAATAAAATACAATGAAAATGTGGTTGAAATTAATAACGAACATATATAAAACACAGTACTGTTATTATATGATCCCCAGATCCATAATTCCATTCACAGGTAACCATTATCAACCAGCTGAATTATCACTTTTTTCTTAATGCAAATGGACGTCTCTCCACGCCGGCGGACGAAAAAAGAATGATTTATTAGTTACTGACTGCACACTGGTACCGGACGCTGTGGATCTGTACTAGGATAAGAACGTCCCCTACTGGGAGTGCGCCGGTAAAACACGACCCAATTTTGGCTTATTTTTTCTTGATGCTTTTGCACAACTTTTCTTTCCCAAATCTCTTGGGAAAGATCAAAATAGAGAGTATAATTTCCAAGTTAGGGCCTTCCAATGTAGTGCAAGCCTGTAGTAAACAACTGTAGGGTAGGTTGGTAAGAAAGAGTTTTCCATATAAGTATAAAAATTAACAATGTCAAACGAAAGTATGTAAATGACAATATCACATAATTCTCTTGATTTATACCATTAATGAACATAAATTCCTCTGGATGGGGAAGTTTCCATGAAATTATATCTGGCAAGTATAGTTTGCCACTTACTGTTCATATTGTTGGAGGCATCCATGAGGAGTAAAGTCTGCCTCAGGTTCTTCTGTTCGTGCATTATGTTGATGTAGCATTGGACTTTGCGATAATGCTGTCTGCTGGCCTTTGGTTGCATCATGTTCTAATGGCGGATGTGGTCTTCTGTTTCTGTTGTGATGGTTATGATATGTATTGTGACTTCTCTATATCGATTGCAGTATTTGAAATCAGAGAGAGAGATGCAATCATTGTTGACTTTCGCATACTTTATGGCCTATTGTTTGTTAGATATCAGGTTGAGCTACAAAAGCTAGAGAACTGGTATTAAGTTCACAACATTTGTCTAAACGTTTTACCATCACACCACCATTTTACTAGAGGGACGCAAAAGACTAGTAAAATTAAATACCCTCACCCTCTAGAGTGACCAAACAAAATTGGTAGTAGGGGATGGGTTTCTGGGACTCATGTTCGGTAATGAATAAATTTCTTTCTGTTAATGATTTGATATTTCATGAATAGCATCCGTAAAGTTTGGTATATGATTAAAATATAAAAAATAACTCATGTTTCAACTTGGTTTATGCAGTTATAATCGTAAAGTGTGAAGACTCATTCTATATTTTAGTTAATATTTCGTACCAAATAAATGTTACTTCAAACTTTCTTCACTCTTGAAAGTGATATGTTGGGTGATAAATCCACTCCATGGGTGATATTGTCACAATCCACTCACCACGTACTGTACTACTGCAACCAGATTGGTTGGATTATGACAAGTTGTACATGTTTGGCAAGAGTCTCTACCAACCCAATCACAAATTATTGCCCATGGCGCTGAATGAGAAGATACCAAAAGGTACCATTATAAAAATTATTGCAGATCGAGACAAAGCGATAGATGAGGAGGTGCCAATGTCATTGTTCTTGGAACAGGTCTCGACAAAACATGGCAAAAAACACAATTCGGACAATTCGAATGCTAAAGATGTGCCCGACCCCATAAAACTGGATTCCAATAACAAAAATAGCATGATCTTCAATGACCTGTTATTTGAGAAACACAAACGATGTGAATGATTAATACTCGAGAGATCGTCAGAGCAACGTCGATTGTTTCTGACACAGAACTACTTCAGACTTCCAAGAGAAACCGTCAGAGAAAATGTCAACTTTTTCTGTCTGTTTCAAGAAGAACTCAAAAATCTGAATCACATCTTGTGCGATCACGTGGCCAAGGACATGAACAAAGAAGAATTCAGAAGATTCTGTAAAAAAAGTGTGGGATGACACTCATTTCATCATCGATCTGACCAGTGGAAAAAATAACGGAAATATAGACATAGGGTTTCAACGTGATTTAGCTTCCAGAAGATTCATCTCATAATCCAAACTGAAAATTGAATCATTAATAAATAATATATGCAAGAAGGAAAATAAAACACGAAAGAACAAAATATCAAATACAAAACAAAAAATAATAATAGTGGAATAAAAAAAATAATATATAAAAATGTCACATGAACTATTGGAAACAATAATCGAAAACAGATCGAAGGGTTCTTTTCAAATTATGGTGAGTGATAATATGCTAATCACGAAAAAAATCGATCCTCCATTCGAATTGAAGACGAACAGGAAATACGGAATTGCATTTGTCAATCTCGAAATGTGTTATTCTTTCCAAACATCACGGAAAAGAATGTGTTCAGGTACAGCAATGGAACAGATTGGTTCACTATTAATATTCCCAAAGGAAGTTATGACATTGCGGATCTAAACGACTAAATACATCATGAGATGAAGATCCAGGATGGAGGAGACAAAACGGTTCACATTCTCAGCAGTCAGAACACTCTGAGAATGAACATGAATATAAAACCCGGTTATTCCATAGATTTCAGACAGGAAAACAGTCTCACCAGTCTGTTGGGGAATTCGATCGGAAAACTTACAATGACAAACTTGTGAAAGCAGAATGATTAGTCAACATTCTCCCCATCAATAGGATTCTAGTCAATGTGGGCGTAATATCGGACAATAATGTCAATGGTAGTGCTGCCATGATCAATTTGTTCTTTCCAAACGTACCTCCTGGCTTCAAAATGGTGGAACAACCGAAATATCCACTGTTTTTACTACTTAGACTGGATACTATGTGCATTTTGGAAGTCAAATTCACGGATCAAGATGGTAGTCTTTTGGACAATAGAGGGGAAACGGTCACTATTCGGTTCCATATCAGAGAAATATAATATAAATAGGAAGTAAGAATAAATATAAATAAGAGAAATTGGTAATTAATTATACTAATTTAAGATCAAGCGAGAGCATGGCTCGAGCTCTCAAGAACATCTTCGGCCCGTCCAGTCAAACACCCAAGAAACTGTGGGTCGACAAAGGCACAGAATTCTACAATCCTTCCAATCACAAAATAATCAACATCTATTCAACAGAAAGTGAAGTGAAAGCCATCGTCGTCGAGCGATTGAATGGAACCATGAAGTAAAAGATATTCAAGTATTTCACACCAAAATCCTTTAAGAAATACCTCGACTTTTCGGACACTCTCAGGGCAGAATATAACAACACTTACCACCACTCTATCAAGATGACACGAATGGAAGCGAGCATTGCTAAAAGCGAAAATAAAGTTTACTTCTCAGAATGAGTGCCGCCAGTCAAAAATCACCCGAATTTGATATTTACTTCTACATATTCTAATTCGATCGTAGTCGGTGGTCGAGTTAGAATAGACAAGTTGAAGAATCACTTCCCGAAAGGCTACACCGCCAGATGGACCAACGAAACCTCCATCGTGAGTCAAGTCTTTCACCTGGATCCAGTCACATACAAGCTAAAAGATTTAACCAAAGCAATCACAGGCAAATTCTACGAAAACGTGTTGCAAAAGACCTCTGTGTAATAATTAGAGTATTTTTGCAGCTTATATAATATAAACAAGAATAAAAAACTAATTTAAAGTTAATAAATAAAATATTTTTTATAAACAAAGTAAGTAATAAATAACACCATCGATAACGGATATATTAAAAATAAGAGAAGGAATAGTTAAAGATAAAAAGCACTATTTTACACGAATATGAACCCATCACAGGAATCAATCTCAATCATGCTGGAGAAATAAGAATCAACATTGGGATGCAAGATCTCTTCTTTCATCCAAGTGAAAGCTATATTCTTTGAATAAACATCCACAAATCAACCGATGAAATCTGAGAGGAAAAAAAAACCAAAAAACTTGGCTCGGTCAGAACGGGTAACTCTGCATAAGATTAAAAATGCAGAATATTATAGAAATGAATTGGGAATGTTTGCCGACATACAATCAGCTGCAAGTAAGATTTTTGCAAAAGTATGTAGGGTTGTCTCTATTGAATTCAATAGTATTATGAAACTTATATGTGTGCCTACATACAGTCGAGTATATGTGGGATTTTAGTGAAACATGTAGAGTCCATTTCCACTGGGTTCTCTAGCATTCTGCATAAGTCGCATGACAGTTCAGCATAAATCCTATGCAATATACTATACAAATGAATGGGATATGCAGACACACTGTCTCATTCTGAATCCAATGGGGTATGCAGACACATGTCTCATTCTGAATCCCATGGGGTATGCAGGCACATGTCTCATTCTGAATCTGATGGGGTATGCAGAAACATGTCTCATTCTGAATCCGTTGGGGTATGCAGAAATCCTTAAGATTTTTTCGTTATGCAGGACTGGTACATATACACCCTACTCACAGTAACGTTCAGTGAGTGAAGGCCTGTTCCACATTTCTGACTCTGATTCAATAGCTTTGGAGATAAAAATTTCGCATTGAATCAAAGCATGTAACATCACTACTTTTTTCCAATCAGAGAAGGTGGTATCACTATCTGTTATGTGATACAGAGCTGTCGAATAAATTGGAAGAAGACTGACAGTGACAGGAAAATAGGCACGTATGTTAACCCTAAACAAATACCAGTCATAGATATGTTTCAAGAGTACATTTTAGGCATCACAGAACTAAATATTGTCCCATAGGCCACCATTATAACGTTCAGGGGAAAAAATATCGCATCACTTTAATTTTGGCATTCAGATATCTTTGTGAAGCATAGCCATTCAGACAACTTTTTCTGCCCTGAAAACAGGGGGGGGGGGGGGGGGGGGGGTCATGCATCAAATAAGGGAGAAAAACGACACGAATGGAAGTACTGGTCACGTCTACATATTTTTGAGGGAACTCCCATCAAAAACACACAAAATGTAAATTGTATTTTTTAGGTCCAAAATTCATCAAATTATCCTATCAGAAATTTTCAACAATAATGCAAGATGTCAATAGAATATTTCAAACGTTTATTGAAACAATATATTTTCCCAGGGCTGCCAGATGATTATAATCAAAGGTCTTCCTGGCTGCTTCCAATTCTATCAGCTGTAGACAAGCATTGTCAAACTTCCAAGGGTTAATATATCACTGCAACCTGAAAGGCAAATTTTATGATAAAACACTAAGGAATGGATTTGAACAACCCTGAACCTAAACGTGCCCACCCTGCGCCACCCTAGAGAGCCCAAATAATTAGCCAGGGACTGAGGTTGAACAAACAAGAATCCCACCCACCTGGAGATTGGAGATGTTGAATACGAAATATAAAAGCAGTCTGACTGGTGGATCTGAAAAAGATTTTTAAAGAAATGTCCTCATATTGCACTATGTTACACTTTGGGCTCCAATGGAGCAAACTTGAATCTCCCCCCCCCCCCCCCCACACCCCTGCGATGACAGATGGGTCTGAAGAAAGAAGTTTTTTAAAGAACTTCCCTCATATTACACTAAGTTCAACTTCGGGCTTCAGCATAGAGCCCATGTATTAACCCATGGACTCAACTTGAACAAACTTGAATCACCCTCCCCCTCCCCCCAATAGATGTTGTAGACCAAATAGTAGAGGATTCTGACTGGTGGAACTGGAGAAGAAAATATTTACATAAATCTCCTCATATTGCTCCAAGTTGAAATTCAGGCTCCAATAGAGATCCAATGACCCGATTTGAACACACTTAAATCTGAACCCCCTCCCCCCTCCTCCACCCCCCCCCCCCCCGAGATATTGTATATCAAATATGAAGGCATTCTGACTGGTGGATCTGATGAAGAATTTTAAAGAAATTTCCTCATGTTGCACAAAGTTAAATCTCGGGCTCATACAGGAAGCCAAGATATCAACCTAGGTACTCGATTTGAAAAAAAAAACATTGTCCCCCTCCCCTCAGAGATCTTGTGTACCAAATATGAATGCATCCTGACAGCTGGATCTGCAGAAGGTTGTTAAAGAAATGTCCTCATTTCGCACATATTAATCCAGGGGCTAGAGTCGAACAAACGTCAAGCTGCATTCCCTAGAGATGTTGTATACCAAATATGAAAACATTCTGAGTGGTGAATCTAAAGTTACGTTGGGTAAAGGGTTAATTCCTTTGGCGGATTGGATTTTGTCATGAATCGAGTCTTGTCACCACTCACCATGATTGAAAAAGAATCTTTTGCAGTCGGATTATCAGTTGTTCTTTCGTTTTCTCGGTAATCCTTTCTAATAATTGATTTACCAGTGTCATCTCGTATCTCTTATCGATTGGAGGACTGAATTTCATCATGAATCAAATCTTGTCATCGGTCACCATGATTGAAATCTTTCATGGTTGTATGTTTGATTGCTCTTTCCATGTTCTTGGCTTATAATTGAGTTGCACCATCTTTTCTAAAATTTTAATAATTACTCTTTCTTTATTTCTATTTTTTACTTCTATTTAACCCTTTACCTAACACGGAAAGCAGACGACACTTGAAAAAACAAAATCTTGAATAACTAATTTTTTCATTATTTGTCTCAAAAAGATATATAAATTTTATAGTAAATTTCCTTTCTTATTATACCTACCGCAGTTGTTTACTACAGGCTTGCACTACAGTGGAAGAACCTAACTCGGATAAAATACTCTCTATTTTAATCTTTCCCAGGAGATTTGGGAAAGAAAAGTTGTGTAAAAACACCACGAAAAAATAAGCCAAAACTGGGTCGAGCACCATCGGCGCACACCCAGTATGGGACGTTCTTCCATAGTACAAATCCCCGACTACCTTAAAACAGTGCACAGTGCGTCAATTCGTCATTCTTTTGATTCCGACAACACAGGAGTTATGTGATCAGCGGGGAGGAATGATTCTTACCCGAATAAGAAGACGGGAGGGTCTCCATGTAAACAATTGCAGTAGGTATAATAAGAAAGGAAGTTTACTATAAAATTTATATTTCTTATCAACCTACCTCAATTGTTTACTACAGGCTGAATAGACAAAAGGATGGAGGGAATCACATAACCAACCCACACATAACTCAATATCCCTAGAACCGTGGACAGAGGAAGAGATCCCTAGGCCTATCAAACCATAGCATCACAAGCATTAGAAAAGACAATGAAAGATGAGGCGTATGGTGAAGTGCGACGCACAGACAGAAAGGACAGTAACAACACAGAGCTGGAACTGACCATGAAAAAAGCTGAAAGGCTGGGATAGACAACATCCTGAGCCGAAGAAAGAGGGCCCCAAGGACCAAGGTCCTCTATCGGCTCCTGCAACTGTCGCAGATAAAAGGAGAATGTAGCATTTCTCCAGTAGGCTGCCATTATAACATCCGTCATCCGACAACATGACAGAGTTATTAAAAGAGGAAAACAAAGCACGCACCCCGTGGCAGAAAAAACAATTGGTAATACAATCACCAGTAGCTAGACGAGCAGAAGCTGCACGAATAGCAAGACAAATCCATCGAGAAATGGATGCAGGTGAGATCTGGCATGTGAGAAAACGCATATTCATCCAGGATAAAGGCGCGAACGCCCCCCAGCCCCAAGCAGAGCAGCGCCCAAGAAAGCGACCATCTTGGAGTAAACTGCAAAATCCTAGGCCTTTTCAAGGAAAAGAGCTGAACAGGCTTGGAGAGGCAAGGATGAGTGTCGAAACAATGCGGTTCCACATATGAAAAAAAGGTCTCCGAAGCATGGACTTGTATGAGAATCCCAGAAAAAAACATAAACCAGAAACTCCGCAAGCGGTTGGATCGAAGAAGTGACAGAAGCAACAGAGTGATCGCACACCATCGACAGAACCACCTTCCACTTAGCCACAAAGGCTAAACCAGTGGAGTGAGTGCCTCCTTGAAGAAGAAAAGCAACTCCACTGCGTGTCTCGAAAAACCACTGCGGAGGAGACAGGGCCCGATAAAAGACATGTGCGAAGGCACAATGAAGTCGGGTCAACTTGAAACCTCATTGGGTGGCTTTGGCAAAGAAAGTCGCGAAGTAGAGGGCGACATGCCGGGACCGCCGCTAACAGAGAGCGGAGCAGATTAATCCACACCCACCGAGGCGATGGGTGTGATCGAAAGGATTCGACGACTGCAGGTTCATATCTGGGAGAGAACCGACGGCGGAATCGGAACCGGCAGGAAGGCGTAGCCGACAAGACCGTCCCAAAGGAGGGCCAGAGCGTCCACGGCGAAAGCCAGATCATATGGACACGGGGTCACGAAAGTGTCTACCTGATGGTTCCAACGAGCCGCAAAGAGATCGATGGAACCTGCCATGTGGAGCATCCACTCGGTGGAAAAGAACCTGACCCGTCGGGACAGGAAGTCGGCTAGGACGTTCAGACGACCGGAAATGTGACGAACAACCACCCCGGCATTGACATCCTGAGCGAGCAGTAGAAGATCCCGAGCCAATTCCATACATTGGAACCGAGTGCGTGCCGCCCTGGTCCCGAATGTAAGCAACCACTGTCGAATTGTCGAACAACAGAAGGACCTGACGATTCGACAGGTGAGGGATCCACTGCCTGAATCTCAGAAGAAGAACAAGAGGCTCTGCTGGCTGGTGTGTAGATATGCCCGATCCTGGTCCCACATCCCGTGAAGGGAATGACCTAGAGGATCCAACGTCTCACCCCATCCGAGATCGCGGCAATCTGCCGTCAGAACGCGATCGGACGCGGGTAAGTCCACCAGGACACCCTGCGTGATCCACTGAACATTCGTCCAGTGGAGAAGGTGAGGATAAGAGAATCTGGTAACTGAAGCACCAGATCCAGAGGATCGACATTGGACCTCCAACGACTGAGCAGAAAGTGTTGGAGAGGTCTGACACGCAGCCGACCTAGAGGAATGAGATCCGTCGCCGAACCGCAGAGACCGATCAGCCGGAGAATTTTCCGTGCCGTCGCGGATGTGGACTGGGACTGAGTCAGAGCAAAAGCTGAGAGAATCACAGCCTTGGCCTGGGGAACTGCCACCAAATGAAATCCCCAGATGACAAAACGACTGAGAAGGGACCAGGTCCGACCTCTCCTCGTTGACTCTGAATCCAAGCGACGTGAGCAAGCTCAACATAGTGGCGACATCCGAATCCAGTAAGGCAACATTGGAATGCCTCTGGAGGACATCGCCCAGATATGCCTAAGTAGTCACCCTGGACTGTGTGCGATGGAAAGCTATCACATGCGGCATCAGTCAGGTGAAGGCCCAGGGAGCCAGGTTGAGGCCTAAAGACATGGCCTTGAACTGGCAAACTCGCCCCAGAAAAGCGAACCTGAGATACTTTTGTGATGCCCGATGAATCGGAACGTGAAAGTAAGCGTCTCGCAGGTCGAAGCTGGAAGCGAAATCTCCCTGGTGAATTGAACGGTGGACCGACCTGAAAGTCCCCATGCTGAACTTGGGAGCAATGATAGACTGGTTCAGGATACTCAGATCGATACCCGGTCGGAGTCGGCCGTCCGTCTTCGGCACCAAGAACAGGCGGGAATGGAACCCCACTGACTGAATGTTCTTGATGACCTCGATCGCCCCCTTTGTCAGGAGATTGTCTATCTCCGTGGACAAAAGTTTCAGACGTAAAACGTCTGAAGGAACTGTGGTTGGAAGAGGCACCCTGGACACAGTGGGGTGTCTTCGGAAGGATATTCACAGCCCGGACCGAACAACATATCTAACACCCAAGGATCGGATGTGATGGTGGTCCAACGGTCTGCGAACTCTGCTATCCTTCCTCCAACCTGGGACGAGTCGAGGTGAGGACCTTCATTTCGAGCCCCGACGAGGCCCGCGAAAGGAAAAACCACCTCCACAACTGAATGAAGAATCCTGATACTTCCCTCTAGTCTGCCGACGCTTACCCTTACCCCTTTAGTAAGAAGTAGAGGCGGTGGCAGAAGGATCAGCCTTTTGCTTCGCAGAGGAAGCAGAAGGGTACTTGTTAGGCTTGGAACGGCCCCTGCCTCCCCTAGAAGGCTGATCAAGCTGAAGAAACAGCAGCTGATCTTTGGAATGACGTAGGACGTCATCCCGGGCCGTCGACACGGAACCATGGAAAAGTTGCGGACCTGCCAAAGAAGCAGATCGCAGAGTAGCGCGCTGTTCCTCAGGAAGGGATAGGCCTGTGTCCAGCACAGAGTCCCTTCGAACTGATTCCAGATTAGGCGTGTTACAGGCATGCGTGTGAGTAAGATGCATGAGCGCCTTGGACAGCACACACAAAGGAGCCTGTACCCCGTCAAACTTATCTGGAGGCAGATGAAAAGCTAAAAAGCTGAGACGACGTGATCTGAGAAAGAAAGCATACCAAACATCTCTCTCGATAAGCCCAACGGGGACTCCAGAGTCGTCATCGGAATGGCGGCAGACTTGGGGCTTGGAAAGCCCGAGGGAATTGGAGTCCTGATCTAAAACTGTCAAAGTCTGGCAGACTGACGGATTGGCGGAATCGTAGTAACGATAATGCGCCAGAGGCAAAAAGGTGTCAACCCTGGTGAAGAACGGAGCCTTCATAGCCTTGGAACTCAGATTAGAGTCCAAGGCTGAAAATGCTTCAACCAACTGTACCGACTGGCACGGTCGAAGACGCCCAGAAGCAGGTTGCTCCATAGGCTGTTGGCGCGCGACCGATGGCTGGCTGACACTGTCGGCTGGTTTGATGGTTTGCGATCCGGAAGGAACCCAAAAACAAAATCAAGAGCTGCCCCCAAGTCCGAAGACTGCTGGCTCTCGACATCAAGCATGTCTGACTCTTCCCCTGAGTCGGAAGACACAAAGCCCATCGTGGGCAAACCAGCCGACGCCTCCCATGGTGTCGGAACACCAGGGGAATCTGAAAGCGGTCTGTTTCCAATCCCGGGAGGCGGCGCCATAGGGGGCGCCTGGAAACCACTCGCTGCCTTGCTGGAAGCAACGGGAAGGCTCTTTGACAGAACCTAAGTGAGTAAGGAGAGGGCCTCCCTAAGCCCACTGCCCGTACTGGCCGGTTCGACAGGGGAACGAACCGGCAAAGTGGCTTCACCTCTGACCCTCTTAACCAGCGAAGGGTCACAATCCTCCAAAACACCCGACGTGGGACGACGAGCGGCAACCGAAAAGTCTGAAGGCAGACGTGTATATGGGTACGACACACCCCGAGAACTAACATAGCGGGAACTCATGAGAGTCACCGCGGACCTCTGCGGGGCAGAAGGTCCGGCTGCACAAAAGACGTTGGTCCCCCAAAACTGGTCGTGTGGCCATAATGAGTGAACGGAAACGCCGCAGAGTTCATAGTGTCCCCACTAAGAACATCCGAATCCAGTAACACAACTGAGGTGCTCGACGGCGCAGAGACCACAGTAGAGGGTCAGACCGGCAGTCCCTTCCAACTTCGCCGAGTTGAAGTCAGGGAAGGCTGAGGCCGATACCCCCACTTCTACACTCCCAGACACCGCAGCAGACCACTGCAGGTATAAAACTACTGTACCCAACGGCTGAGAGGACACAGTAGGGGGTTCAGTCGGCAGCCACTTCCGACTTCGCCGAGTCGAAGTCGAGGAAGGCTGAGACCGATACCCCACAACCACACTACAGACATCCCTGCAGACCCTTGCAGGGATAAGCCGAGGCCGGCTAAAATGCCCAATGACATTGTAGACGGAACAGCAGTGGCGGCAGATACGACGGGAGCTGTTGGAACTGGCGGAAAAGCGGAGAGAGCCACCTAGCTCGGCCTCCAAAGGCGGAGTCACAACCCTAGTGACAGGCTCAGATGTCGACTGGAGAGGGCGCATAGTCCTGGAACCAGGCATCTCTTCACACGAAATCCAACAGCTCCCGCAGTATCCACCACAGTAAAAAACTGCACATTCCCCACGGAAGGGGAATAACTCTCACCAGACATGGTCGAGTCGGGAAGCCCTGAAACGACAGCGTTCACCACCCCCGCTGGTGCGGGAGGAGCTGCACATCCCCCATGGAGGGGGAGCAATTCTCACCAGACGTTGTCGAGTCGGGCGACCCCGAAACGAGGGCGTTCCCCACTCCCCGCGGGAGCGGGAGGAGCTGCACATCCCCCACGGAGGGGGTAAAACATGCACCAGACGTGGTCGAGTCGGGGGCCGAAACGACAGTGTTCCCCCGTGGGGGCGGGAGGAGCTGCATATCCCCCACGGAGGGGGTAAACTCACACCAGACGTGGTCGAGTCGGGAGGCTTCCGAAACGACAGCGTTCCACACCACCCGCGGGTGCGGAAGAAACGGCAGCGAGAACGCACCAAGGCGAGGGCAAAAGGAATTGCCCTAAAGGGACCGAACTGGAAATAACAGAGGAGAGCGCAGCAGAAGAAAAAGGTGAACTCAACAGAAACAGAAAGTAGAAGAACACCCTCAACTACGAGAGCAGATGGCAGAAAAAAAAGAATGTGGTTGAAAATATAAACGAGAATATATAAAACACAGTCCTGTTATTATACGATCTTCAGATCCAAAATTCCAGTCACAGGAAAACCATTATCGACGAGTTAAAATATCACTGTTATGAGGCAAGATGGCACACACCCACCACGTGTGCGGATAATCAAAAGAATGACGAATTGACGCACTGCGCACTGTTTTGCGGTAGTCGTGGATTTGTACTATGGACGAGCGTCCCATACTGGGTGTGCGCCGATGGTGCTCGACCCAGTTTTGGCTTATTTTTTCGTGGTGTTTTTACACCACTTTTCTTTCCCAAATCTCTTGGGAAAGATTAAAATAGAGAGTATTTTATCCGAGTTAGGTTCTTCCACTGTAGTGCAAGCCTGTAGTAAACAACTGAGGTAGGTTGATAAGAAAGGTTCCAACGAGGGGTCATAACCTATGTTTTCAAAACAAACTAGAGTGATGTCACGCATGTAGCACGACTGTCCCAGCAATGGCAATGCTTAGACACAAAATAGTTGGAGACATTTTTGGTTAACCGTTTACCATACGAAACTGCCATATCTGCACTCGTGATATACAAAATTTTCTATACAAATTTTATGTTTTTCATTTCTCAACTCCAAAACAGACCTTATGACCTATTAATGGAACAAGCTTGATGAGCTTGTTCCAAAAAGGACTAATAAGCCATGGTTTGAAGTAATAAAAAATGAAAAAATCAGATGTTTCAGAAAATAATTTGTACTGTTGGCTTCAACATGTGTAAGGAAAAGGATGAAAGATGCAGTACATATTGCAATGTTGGGCTATAGGAGGCAATTTTCTTTTTTGCGTGTAATAACTCCCAATCCTTCAAAATGCATTTTGGGAATAATTGTCTAAGTGACACATGTGTGTGTATGTGACACATGTGTGTGTATGTGACACATGTGTGTATATGTATGTGCGTGTGGGGGGATTTGTGGTGGTGTGTTATAGTAGTCAATTTTTGTTTGTTTGCATTGAAAGTTACAATGAAATCCTTTCATAAATATCGCCTGAAGACTGTGCTAAAGGTTTTCGGGCTTTGGGCTTCAGGCTCGGGCAGCCATCGTGGTTTAATGATCGCAACCAAAAGGGGACATTCTCATCTGGAGTGATCCTATGAAGTTACAATGAAATCCCTTCATAAATATGACATGTAGACTGTGCTTGAGATTTTCGGGCTTCGGGGACCTGTAGCCATCACAGTTGACCTATCACGACAAAAAGGTGATGTCAACATCTAGGCATTATATGGAGTCAACCAAAGAAGTTACAACGAAATCCTTCCATAAATACGACCTATAGACTATGCTAAAGGTTTTGGGGATCAGGCCATCATGGTTGCATAATCGCAACCAAAAGGGCACATTATCATCTGGACGTCATCTGGAGTGATCCTAGGAAGTTAATTTGAAATCCCTTCATAAATATGACCTGTAGACTGTGCTCAAGGTTTTCGGGCTTTGGGAACCTGTAGCAATCACTGTTGACTATTCACGACCAAAATAGGATGTCATCATCTAGGCATTATATGGAGTCAACCAAACAAGTTACAATGACATCCTACCATAAATATGACCTTTGACTATGCTAAAGGTTTTTGGGCTCGGGCAGCCATCAAGGCTGAATGATCGTGATTAAAATGGGACGTTCTCATCTAGACATTATTTGGAGTCATCCTACAAAGTTACAATGGAATCCCTTCATAATTATGACCTGTAGACTGTTCTAAAAGTTTTCGGGCTTCGGGACCCTGTTGCCATCACAATTTCCCAATCGTGTCCAAAAGGGGACGTTCCCATCTAGATATATGAAGTCAACCAACCAAGTTACAATGAAATCCCTTCATAAATATGACCTGTCGACTGTGCTAAAGGTTTTCGGTCTTCAGGCTCGGGCAGCCATCATGGTTGAATGATCGCAACCAAAATGGTACCTTCTCACCTGGGCATCATTTGCAGTGATCCTTTCATAAATATCGCCTGAAGACTGTGCTAAAGGTTTTCGGGCTTTGGGCTTCAGGCTCGGGCAGCCATCGTGGTTTAATGATCGCAACCAAAAGGGGACATTCTCATCTGGAGTGATCCTATGAAGTTACAATGAAATCCCTTCATAAATATGACATGTAGACTGTGCTTGAGATTTTCGGGCTTCGGGGACCTGTAGCCATCACAGTTGACCTATCACGACAAAAAGGTGATGTCAACATCTAGGCATTATATGGAGTCAACCAAAGAAGTTACAACGAAATCCTTCCATAAATACGACCTATAGACTATGCTAAAGGTTTTGGGGATCAGGCCATCATGGTTGCATAATCGCAACCAAAAGGGCACATTATCATCTGGACGTCATCTGGAGTGATCCTAGGAAGTTAATTTGAAATCCCTTCATATATATGACCTGTAGACTGTGCTCAAGGTTTTCGGGCTTCGGGCACCTGTAGCAGTCACAGTTGACCAATCACGATCGAAAGAGGATGTCATCATCTAGGCATTATATGGAGTCAACCAAAGAAGTTACAATGAAATCCTTCCATAAATATGACCTTTTGACTATGCTAAAGGTTTTTGGGCTCGGGCAGCCATCAAGGCTGGTTCATCGTGAGCAAAATGGGACATTCTCATCTAGACATTATTTGGAGTCATCCTACAAAGTTACAATGAAATCCCTTCATAAATATGACCTGTAGACTGTGTGCTAAAGGTCTTTGGGCTTCGGGCCCCTGTAGCCGCCACAGTTGCCCAATCACATCCAAAAGGGGACTTTCTCATCTAGACATTATATGAAGCCAACCTATCAAGTTACAATAAAATCTCTTCAAAAATATGACCTACAGACTGTGCTAAAGGTTTCTGGGATCGGGCAGTCGTCACGATTGACAGATCACGACAATTTGGGGAAATTCTTATCTAGATATCATACGGAGTCATCTTACCAAGTTACAACGAAGTCCCTCCATATTAAACATGACCTGCAGATTGTGCTAAAAGTTTTGGGGTTTCAGGCTTGGGCAGCCATCACGGTTGGGAGATCATGACCAAAAGGAGACGTTCTCATCTAAGCATTATGCAGAGGCATCCTACCAAGTTACAATGAAATCCCTTCATAAATACGACCTGTAGACTGTGCTAATGGTTTTCGGATTTTGAGCTCGGGCAGCTATACCGGTTGACCGATCACGACCAAAAGGGAGCGTTCTCATCTAAACATGACTCAAAACCTGCATATGAAATTTCATGACGATCAGACAAGAACTGCGATGCGTAGCCTGTACTTGAAGGTTGAATAAAAAACTTTAACCACAAACTTTAACCAAAACTCCAAATGTTAACTAAACAGGGAAAAAAACCCCACTTGAACCTTCAGTAAAAAACTTAACAACAAACTTTAACCAGAACTCTAAAGGTTAACAGACGGACAGACGGACGGATGGAGGGACAAAAGTCATGACTATAGCTCTCACTGTAAACAGTCGGGCTAAAAATAAAAACAATGCAATTTAATCAGCGGTTTTTGAGAATAGCTCTGGCCGGTTTTGGTAGTTATGTTGGGTAAAATGTTAATATTATATTTTTTTTGTTTATTATCATATATTATATATAAAATTCATCAAATCCGTACATATATTTTCTGTGGCATTTATTTTTTGTCAGATCCACGACCACAAAATTGTAAGGTCCACTATCCCATACCGACTTACAAAATCTCCTGAATTCATTTGGGGCGTGATCTGAGAAACAGAACCTGAGGGGTAAAAAAAACAAACTCAAATTGAAGTTAATTTCACATCTCAAATCTCCGGAAAATCTTTTCAACAAAGTTTATTTCAGGATCATCTGACAATTAGAAATGGGCCAAAATGAGGTGTAAAGTAAGGTGCTAAAGAGCCCAACAAATTAAATTGACCGTTTGACGTTTCAGCCTAATACCCATGCAATGTGTCTGTACGATGTTATTGATCATGATAATGAAAACAGAAACCAATACCCAATACAGACTATTGACGTTTACAGACAGAAGCAAGTTGTTTCTTTTAGACAAGTAAAGTATTTGTGAACACAGACAACACAGATATCATAAGGACTTTCACTGCGGAAATATTTCCATGGTGTAAGAAGAGTAATCTTCAATGGAATTGGATAAGAATTTTTTATAAAAATTTCATGAGTAGAGAAATATTTGACTATCCCTAATATTATATACACTAGCATAAAATGAATTGAAAAGGAAATAAGGTAACTGATAAATTTAAAAAACACTCACTGATCTAGTGTTTTTGAGAGATTTCCAAATAAAACAACTAACTGAGGGCTACCTTGTTTCATGTCTTGATATAGTGACGTTTCAGAAAATTATGGATTAAAAAACTCAAAATGGCAGATATAGAAACTTAAGAAACATTCTGCCAGAATTTAAAAAAACAAAACAAAACAGGTACACCACACTTACCGCTACAACCCTAGGCTCTTTTGGGATATAGGCACAGGGCGGGGAAGGAGGTTGTTGGGCGGACGTTTTATCCCATTATTTCTTTGTGATTTGATGCCCAAACACAGTTCTAAAAAAACATGAGTGTTCCCCTAGCTAATATCTAAATCCATATAAGGCCTACTAAGCGAGGATTGTTTAATCGAAAATTTAATGACTGAAGATGCATGAATTTTTCAATGAGACATTTGTAAACTTCACAAATTTTTATGGTCACGGCTGTTTCCACAAATTATAAAAGTTCTTTGTTCATTTTTTTTCAAAAATAATTCCAAGCAAACTTATCCAGACATCTAACCACTATGACAACAACCCCCCCCCCCCCACCCCCACCCCCCCCCCCAAAAGAAAAACACACACGACTCACCCACCAGCGAGAAATTGTGGATTCTGAAAGTCTATGCCTGGACCATTTTGTTGTGACAGAATCGACCAGTAAGTTACTCTCATTATCAAATCCAAGATGCAACTGACATACTTGTATGACGACTCGAGAGAGGTGGGTGTTGGGGTGATAGAGAGAGGTGGGTGTTGGGAGGATAGCTTGGGGAGAGTTAAATATAAAACATTTGTCCCAGAGTTTCGAAAAGAGGAAGGGTGGAATGGTACGGTAACAAAGGGTTATTTGTTCACTGATCAGAGTGTTCAGTTCGGAGATGTGGGAGACCAGCGCAGGATGGACAAAGAGTCTTCTGAGTTGAGGATCCAGAATTCAGGGGAGGGAGGGGCGCCAAATTCGTTTTTGGTCATGAAGCTAAGAATCATCTCGTTCATCCAAGCGAGTTGGTGACCTGGTTGACAGGGTTCGGGTTAGGAAAGGGGAAGTACCAAGTGTAAAATAGAAGGTCAGTTTCACCCATTTGCGTTTTTTTTTTTTTTTTTTTGGCACATGACCACTATGCTTTTCAGCAAAAATATCCCGACTGGAATGGAATCATCAAATAAAAAAGAAAGGAAATCCAATTTAAAACAGCTCACAGAAGACTGCGCAAGATCTATAGCTGCACGCATATTGTACAATATTATCATCCTCGATGACACATGGGGATCTACTGGCTGTTGCAATTGAAGGCCATGTGTTATGAGAGATAAAACCGTGCCCCTACAGGTCTCGATGTTCCGAAAAGAATAAAAATTTAGTTGCAAAAATTATAGGGAAGAGGGGGGGGGGGGGGGTCTCAATGTATGTTAGACTAGGTGTCAAAGTTCTCCTGCCTTATATACTTCAGTTTGCTGAGTGAGTGAATCCCCGTGCGTACCATGATTCCACAAATTGGGTGGACAAACATCTCTTTCGCCTATTGTTCTCAAAAGAAATTGAAGGTCTGCCAAGTATAACATATGGTACGGAAATGGTTCCCCTAAACCAGACGGCTGTAAAGATCTTGGAAATCTTGCAGAACGATGTATGCCCCCGTGGGAACCCCGGGAAGTGAAGCAGTGCTTGTTTACTGTGGTAAACAAGCTCTGTTTCACTGGTAAAATAGGACCCAGTCACTAATGCTTGGGGTGCGAGTCCTCTAAAATAGGCAACATGAGGTATAAACGATCGACTGACCTTGACTTTATCTCCATGTTGTGGTCATGATTAGCCATTGTGCAAAAGTATGTGACCTTAAACAACAATAAATAAATAATAATAAATATGAACGATGCAGGCCGGTGGATAACGGGGTCGAGAAATGCCTCAGCACTAGAAACAGTCAATCAGGGGTGAGCTTGGATAGATGAGGATTAAGGACAGGATTAGACTTACAGAAACTCGGTTATCTTAATTATTTAGTAAATCTCCCCGACCGCCGATGGTGTAAAGTAATGTTCCAGAGAATTTTCAACTCAAATATCAAGACGGGATTAATGGTCCAAGTGAGGGAGCTAATAGAGAAATACTCGTTGGAGATCTCGGTCCTGGATGTTAGGGCAAACCAGGGTAAAAGAATCGTCAGCGAAAGGGTCATGGAGGATGGTAACCTCAATTGGCGAGAGAGGGTCAAATCAAAGAGGTCTTTGGGTGGCCTCCACGATAAAGAGAAGCCTGGTTTTGAGTACATTGATGGCACCTTTGGGAGTCACCATTGTTCAAGCTGAGATCACAGTCCCTGGAGCTGAGGGGAACAATTGGGGAAAAACAGTGTAAAGGAGTGCCAGATGTGTAATTTGGGCGTGATGGAGATCCCGGAACATTTTCTTCTAGAATGCCCAAAATTCCAGTCAAAAAGAATAAGATTCAATGGGAATATAATGGGGAAGTCGGATGGGAGAATGAAAGACATGTGGTTAGTGAGAGAGACTCAAAGGAGAGGGTTAATATGTTAATCAGGGAGATTGGAAAGAATGGGGCAAGGGATGTCATCAGGCAGTTCGTCTCCCAGTGCTGGGAGGAAAGAAGAAGCGTGGGGATAGGGAGGCAGTTGGGAGTACAGGAGTAACCAAGGCTTTCTCACCCGAAAACCGCGACAAATCAGCAGCCGGCCAGAGTGTTAGTTTTATTATTACCCTTTTTCCATTCGCCCAACAGACTAGAGCTTCATGACTTCTGCTTAGTTAAAATTTAATAATTCTTCCGAAAATGGGATCTGGCTATAAATGGATAAAAAAAATAGATTTATGGAAGCTGTGTGTGATGCAACATGTTTATATATTGGAATAAGCTACCCGAGATCTCTCCAACAGTGAATTAAACATCGAAAGAATTTCATGAAATAATATGAGATCGGTCAGTAGGTGGAGATGCAGGCTGCAAACTCTGGGTTCCTCGGTTCGAAAACCACCTGCGGCAACCTCGTTGTCCTTGGGCAAGTCACCTAATCCCAATTGCTCACGTGGGGGCACGATGGCGTTGTGTACTAAGGTGTACTGCACGTCGATGGTGTACTTGCATCAACCAATGCTAACCCTGCTTATGAGGAGTTAGCACGTTGGCACTGTATGGAAACCACTATAGGCGTTTTTGTTTAAACTCATCCGGTTGAGAGACAATGACAAGATCGGGAGCGGGTGGATGTATATATTATTGGTCATTTTCGATACATATTGTCGACTGAGTGCTAGAATGTCCTGTCTAGGGGACATAGGGCATTCTTGCACTCCGGCGACGACACATGTTACCAAACCTTCAAATAACTGGTCCACGTGCATATGCAGATGAGTGATTTACCTTCAGACTTTGCAAGCTAAGCTCAAAAAGCTCATTTTTTTCTCTTAAAAGTCAATTTTTGTCTAGAAAACATTATTCTCCTATAGATCGTTGTCGTTTTGGACTGCAGGGGGGGGGGGGGGGGGGGATTTGACAGCTTCACAGTTGGTCATTTGGTAACTACAACCATTTCCACTTTTAAATCTTTTATAATAGGACAACTGCATTGACCACTCCCTCTTTTTCATTTCATGTGCTCAGTTGATTTGTCAGTAGCTTCAGTCACTTGAAATACTGAAATTGAGCATCCAAGTCAAACTGGATAACAAAGGTCTACATTATACATGTAGCTCTATCGCCGCTCCAGAGGTATCGTGAGCACTTGAAATGTGTGTGTGTTTGGGGGGGGGGGGGGGGGGGTGATGACGCATTATTCTAAACGATAACGATAGTCATTCATTGGCGAAAAATACTCATTTTTGTGCCTTCCCCCAGGTTGGGAAAAGACTTTTTCTCCTTTCTAAACCGTTTTAACCTTTTAACGAATGGAGTCGACTGACGCTGCAGTTGGCAAAATTCATTCGTTGGCTTGAAATATCATTGAAAACAACATTCTCAATTTCGGGTGTTGATTATCCGGTACCTTCATATACAATATAATACTCATGCTACCTTAACACCACAACTAAAGTAGAATAGGGTTTGGGTAAATCTCTACTTTAGAATAAAGTTGCGGGTAAAATACCTAGGGTTCTTACCAATTATTTCGGTTAAATGCTCCAAATGCAAAACTGTACATAACTTTCGACCTTTCGCGTTCGCGGTCCGGTTGAAAAGAGCAACAGAGGCTGGTCTTCTTCTTGGTTCTTTGATCCCAATTGGTTAATCCCGGTCACATGAGACCTCAGAGTGGTGGTATTCATCTTCACAGCTGGAACAGGTTCCGGAGAGTTCTGGAAGTCTTTCCTGGTTCGCAGACTGTCTCTGATGACGTCATGCGAGTGGGATTATATAGCAATTCTACAACACTCTTCTCCGTTTAATTTAAAAAGCCAAAGATTATCATGCCAAAGAAAAAACTGTCGGCAACCCAACTGACCTGGAGTACTTCCGGGAAGTCAGGAAAGAAGAGTGCGCTCAAACTTTAAGAGTTTGATCTTTTGATCCCCTATACCAAATGGGGTGACCTAAACATGTAGCAATAAAAGATCCCGATAAATTTCTAAAAGAGATCATGACATCCACTCTACCACTGGGGAATACCCTGGTGGACGAGAAGAGCCCTCAATGAATACTGTCCTAACCAATGTTTGACTATGCCCTTTGATAGTGGATGGATAAGGAATTCATAAATATTGACCTGAGGCTTGATCCTCAGGTCGCCAGCCTAACAATTTTTGATTATCCTCCACCCCTTGCACCCCCCTGGAAACAGTGAGTCACCATCTCCTGTCCAGGGCGCTGGGGGCAACATTCCAAACAACCAGCGGACATTCCTAGTTGTTTTGGGCTAATACGTCCTCCATTAATTCTCTGCAGATGACAGACACTGTTAATTGGGGGTTGGAATCTCTCAAGCCCCAGCCGTTGGTCTAGAACGAATCTGTTCCCCAAGTTAACTCTTTTGGTTGGGCTTCATTTGTAGCACTATTTTTTCAGCTTCCTAATTTATAGGAGTCCACATTTCTGCTGGGGGCTTCCCGGCAGGTGAGACATTCAATGTTTGAATTCAGGGTCCTCAAGGAAGAGATCACCATTCCGAACCTGCTCAGAGGACTTCCCTGAGCGACTCTTATTCCCTTTTTGGCGATTCCTAACTTTTCCCTGTCTGGTGCAGCAGAATTGGACCAAGGTTCTTCCTAGCCATTCACGCCCTGACTGGTCTGCCCATAACTGCCAAGTTTTGAATCTCTTTCTGTCTGCTGTAAGTTGGAAATGAACCAGCCCTGCAGCAGGGCAAATGCACCCCACATCCTGTGAATATTCTGTCCAACCCTTCCCCAGGGTCCCAGCGTATTCCTAAAACTCCAGGTCCAAGTTGACATACCTCGTAACCCGATCTTATTTTGTCAGCTTCAACTATGACCCCAACGGGGGTCCCATGGTTGCCCAGACAACCCTGGTTCAATGCATGAATTCGTATATCTTTGTTTTTCGGTGCTATTCCTGTCTGCTTGTGATTGGTGGGGTATGGCCCCTGGATCCCAGGGTATTCCTAGGCTTCCTGGTCTAGTTTTAACATTACGCTGATCTTTTGTGGGGCATTTATTCATTTGTTTAATGCCATGGGATTCTGCGTCATCTATCAGGATTTGCGAAAACTCTTTAGCCACCTAAGCAAATGTTTCCTCCCAGTCTGCCTTACCGATATTTTGGTCTGACTTTGTACCCAGAGCAGCGTCAGTTCCACTGGCTTCTGCAATGATTTGGGAGTTGTTGCAATGATCGACTGGGATGGTTCACGTTGCGAAAACGTCCAACAGGTTGCGTCTGTTTGTCGTGCACCGATTGGCACTCTAACATTGGTTCTGTTTTTGCTGGTTTAATTATAAAGTCGGTTATCAGTGGCCCCTTTTCACATTTTAGCGATGTGACAGAGCTTGCTAGACTCACAGCATCTTTACACACAGTCACCTGGGCAAATCCCTGAGGCGACAGGGATATTCCCTGTGCTTCAGTTTGTTTGGTCTCGGAATTAGTTCCAAGGCCCTGTGGTTCCCTAGGTCCAATGTTGCCAGACACTCTTTTTCGTATACTTTTCGGAGCTTGGTGTCACTCAATTCCTGACATTCATTAGTTACTTTAGGAACAGCCCAATCCCCCAAGGAGAGAACTTCCTCCCTGAAGTAGGCTCTTTCATCGTGATTAATCAGGAAATCACACCCTAGTAAGACAGCATCGCGGATTGGCGCCATGTATAGGAATTCATTAAAAATTCTGTCACCTATTTGATTTTCAGGGGGCCTACATAGTAGCCTTGTAGTTTACTGTCCCACTCCGCAGTTTGGAGCATTACTTTCTTAATTATGGGTGGAGTTGGTTTCAGTTTTCCAAACAATTTATCGGACATAACTGTGACCATGGCACCCGAATCCACAGTTGCGATTGTTCCAACTGACTCTATCTGGAGAGAGATCCGGACAGAGAATGACGGTTTACATTGTCGAATAGTGATCCCATTATCAGAATCCTTGACGCCATTGTGGTATGCGAGATTCCCAGTTGCCAGATTTGGGGAAATTCTGGACGGACTGTTGCCCTGGAGGTGCCCAATACCTGAGCATGAGTAGCACTGGGCCCTACTAGGTGAGGGTGACCCAGACGTAGGTTGTTCCTGGGTCTGTTCATCCTTCCCCAGGACAAAGACTCCTTTGGGTTATCCAGTTTATTTAAAACATTTCCCACCATGGTGGTGAGTTTGGTTAACCCTTCCTGGTTCCCAATCACTTGTTTTTTTGGACCTTCTCAACCTTCCCCCTCCCACCCCCCCCCCCCCCCCCCCCCCCCCCCCCCCCCCCCGTTGTTTAAATCAGTTCTATTCCCATGACCATATCTATCTCTTTTGGGTGACCTACCCCGACCCGTTTGTTTCAACACCCTGATTTGGAGAGGGTCTTCCTCCTCAACCGAGTTGTTTAGGAAAGGACTCAGCTCGCGCACCTCACGAGTTTGGTTGTTCTTTTGTCCGTATATGGCGGTTTGGTTGTACTGGTGCCACCTGATTTTGTTTATGGCATCCTCAATGGTGACGGGGCGCTGGTTTACCACTGCCTCCCCCGCTCGACTGTCGTTTACAACCATGACAAAATTTGATAATGGCCTGCTCTAGTGTAAAGTGTGCATGGCAGTCACGAAAAGCACGATTAGCCAATGCCAAAATTGTGTCTGCCCATTCCTTCAGGCCCTCCGTTTGCTCCTGCGTAGCCTGTTGAAACTGAACTTGGGCAGTTTGTGGCAAGTCATGGAACCCGAATCGGTTCTCCATACCCTGCAGCAACTCGGCCCATGTTATATTTTGGCTGCTCTCTGCCAACAGGTTAGCGTGCTCCGCTGCCCTGCCCTTCAAACACAACCCAAACAGACATTTCCGGTCATTTTCTTCCAGTATCTTCTCATACTGGAGCCAATTCTGAAACCTCCTTTTAAATAAATGCCACGGTTCTGACCCATCATACTGCATGGACTTGGGTACCTTCGTTTACCTCCTATGTGGCCCTTGTCTGTTATCCAGGGAAAACTGTACTGGGAAAAATTGGTACCCTACCCGGCTCTGCTGGTAACCTACCGCCAGAGTCGGTTGGGGGGGGGGGGGGGGTTTGCACCGCTTGCCATTGTGGGTCGTGACCGACTTGAGCGGACATGGTCCACATGCCCTGCCTCCCTCTAGTCGGCTGATCTCCCACAGGACCCAACTCCTGATTTTGAATGTTCGATACTCCTGCGAGTCTTGGCACATATGACGCTACTCGTGGCCCCC
Source organism: Pictodentalium vernedei (assembly GCA_031216915.1). NCBI lineage: Eukaryota > Metazoa > Mollusca > Scaphopoda > Dentaliida > Dentaliidae > Pictodentalium > Pictodentalium vernedei. The sequence goes on from CM062295.1 coordinate 506,695,634, forward strand.
GGGCTTCATTCACATCTAGTCCTACTGGTCTTGTGTTTACGACTGGGACACATGCTTCGGTCCCCCTCCGTACCCTCTCACAAAAAGCACCATTACTTTCGCCTACAGTCTGGACCGGATAGTTCAACTTTGGCGAAGCTTGGGGCCCTATTATGTCTGGGTACCTGGGTGACCCTGTCCTCGGGCAGTAGGAATGTTCCCTACTGGGGACAGCATTCCCACTGGATTCAAGGTCTGACATTATATAGGGATCAGGGACACCCTGCTGGTAAATCTCCACTGAACTAGGAATTTCCCAGCCCACTGTGTTTGACTGATGAGGCCTTTCCCAGAGTTCAGGGGCTACCCCTGCCCTAGCTCTGTTGGGGTCTATCATGCCTGGATTCACATACCCAGCTTTCACTCCCTCAGTGGTCTGCCCTGAGAAGCCCAAGGGATTACCATCACCTCCAAGGTCCCGATAGTCTCCTCTACCAGTATATGTCGTCGTTAAATTTTCTGGCCTGATCCCACGGTCATGATAATTGGAATGGGGACTGTGGGGACTGGGAACCACTTCTCCAATCACTCTGGTGCTCACCCCAACATGTATTTACCTCAATGGATTTCCTGAGTGCCTGTCGTTCCTTCACATTTTGAAATGTGCCTTGGAAATCCGAATTCACTAAATCAACAGGTCCTTGTTTCTCATCCCACGCGGTGCTATCATGAGCAAACCGGTTGGGACCACCACAGCTAGACTGCGCCCTCTGTAACACAGTCTGATCTCCGTTTGATTTTTTATCTGCCCTCAACTTCCCATCACCACTATCTGAACTGAAAGAGGGAGACAATTCTCGACTCGTCCGAGGTGTGTGGCTATTTTCAGTTGGTGACGAACTTATAGTTGAGACCGACCATTCTGGATTATATGGATTACCCCCATCTTTGATTACAAGTTTTTCAATATGCTCCGTCAGGGGTAGGGTAGTTCTAGGATAATCCTGAGCTTTCTCCCTCCCTGGTGACAAATTCGATGACACTTGTCTATTTAACTGTTTGACTGGGTCTTCCTCCCCCTCCTTACTGACTATAATCTTTGGTGGGGGACCCGAAAAATCAATCACATTCCACTGGTCGTTAGACCCCCTGAAGTGTGGAATTGTTAAAAGATCCTCTCTAGAAAGGGTCCCATATTGAGCCTTTTTTCTATTATTGCTAGGGTAATCTTCGGCCCTATGCTGGGTATTCTTTGCAATTCCCCAAATGAAGCATAATTTACTTTAACCTTCTCCTCTGCCATATTTCTATTTCTCACTCAATGAAATTCAATTTATATACAATTCAAGACAAATTGACAGTTAACCCTTTACCCAACGTAACGGCCAAAACCGGCCAGCGCTATTCTCAAAAATCGCCAATTAATTTTCACTATTTTTTTCATTTTTTGTCTCAAAAACATAGGTTATGACCCCTCGTTGGAACGAGCTCGTCGAGCTCGTTCCAACGAGGGGTCATAACCTATGTTTTTGAGACAAAAAATGAAAAAAATTAGTTATTCAAGAATTTTTTTTGCAAGTGTCGTCTGCTTTTCACGTTAGGTAAAGGGTTAACAAGAACTAGTCTGCTCAGTACTTCAGCTTTCCTAGGCCTTTGGTACTTCTGGAGCCTACCTATATACTGCACGCAGCCAGTATATCCACAACAAAATCCACAAATTCACTAATCCCGACTAATACTCAAGTCAACCTCCCAACCTCAGCTTTCCTAGGCCTGTGGTACGGGAGCACTATATGACCTGCAGTCAAAATACAATTCACAATATTACAACAAAACTATCAATTCACTGCCAATTTTTACAAAATAATGCAAATCAAGGTTGTTCCTGTAGCATCTCTAAGATCCACAGCAAAAATGAAATATTCAAATTCAATCCATTATCTGCCTCAGTAGCCTGTGCTGCTACCACAGCAAAATTTCACAAACAAACTGCCTTGGTAGCATTTGTTGCCACCACAACAGGAAATTAAACACAGTGGAGAAAGGTGGTCTCAAAATCCCGCACATTAAAACCCTATGTAATTCATTAAAAATTATTTGGGTTAAGAAGCTCTTAGACCCGGAAAATTCATCACAGTGGAAAACACTGGCACTTGATAACTTTGAAAAATTTGGATTCAACAATGTTTGGCATTTTACAAAAGACGGTCTACAAAAATTAGCGGAATCAATGCCCCCATTCTGGCGAAATGTTGTAATTTCGTGGTCACCCATTCAAGACTATTCTATATCAACATATAAGGATATTTTATCACAACCAATATTTTATAATAAAAGTATTAAATTAAATAATGCATGCTATCATTTAGAAAAATGGTTTGCAGCTGGTGTGTTTTTTATAAACGATATTGTAGATTCTAACAGAAATTTCTTAACACATGGAGCATTTAAAACCAAATACAACTTAGATATCCCATTCACTACATATTTGGGAGTGATAAATGCAATACCCCAAAACTGGAAAAAAATAATCCAAGAATGTACACAAAAAATTGATGTTGTAGAGAATGCATTAGTATCCCGCTTAACGTCAACTGCCAAAGTTAATAAAGATTTTTACGGCCTTTTCCTGAACAAGATAGCTGTACCTGCAAGAAAATCCGAAGCAAAATGGAGCGATGAGCTTGGATATGATATAAGCACAGACGAATGGCAATATGTATACAAGACAACATTTACTTCTACCAGCGACTGAGCGACACATATTTACAGACACTACAGTTCAAAATAAATCACCGTATATTATACACCAATTCTAAACTATTTCGTAGTGGTCTTTCAGAAACTCGGCTCTGCCGCTTTTCTTTTAATTCAAAAGTATCAATAACACATCTCTTTTACGATTGTTCACATTCAAAAACAGTTTTACTTCAGCTCATAGAAAAGGTTAATACTGCTTGTAATTCAAATGTTCAGGTGAGCCCTAAGGAAGTAATATTAGGAATGCAAACAGAAGCTCAGTTATCCGACATACTGTGTACATGTTTACAAATTTTTAAAAAATATATATTTTCATGTAGTCTTGAAAACCGGCTACCCAACTACACCGCGTATACAGAAGTTTTAAAGAATTACAGAACTATAGATATATACTCACTCTATTTATACTCGTTCGACAAGGCAGACAAATATATAGTGTGTGTTTGATGTAATTTACTGTGAAAACTGTAAATAAAAAAAAAATAAAAAAAATTGTACAATTTCTGCAGCAATCTACAATACCATAACTGTCTCTGTAGTCTGTGCCACAGCAACAGTAAAATTTTCCTGTATCTATGAAATGTAATTCACAGACACAGAAATTTCAAAAATCAATCTGTACCTACAGAAATCAGACTGCAGCCACAGAAAATTTAATTCATTCAAACCTGTATCTGTAGAAATGAATCCACAGCCACAGCAAAAATTCAATGTCACTCAACTCAAATCTGTACCCGAAGAAATTAATCCACGGTCACAGAACATATATACACAATTAATTTTAATTTTCACATAACACAAAACCCGCCTCCGCAAAAACTGAAAATTGCGGCAACGGTAATTTTCCAGCATATAAATTTACTTTGTACACAAATAATTCTGAATTGTCAAATTTCTGAACTCGCAGATAATTTCGATCACTGCAGTATGTCACCACAGCCGGATCGAAAAAAAAAACAAACAGTTTTGAATTCACAATCTGCGAACAAAAATCCCAATTTTGGAAATCAATGTTAGGTAAATTACCCAACAATTGATTTTCAATGTTATTAGTTTTGTATCAAGAAGAGAAAGTTGACGATGTCAGCGGATTAACTCCCGCTATCATCGTCAACAATGGAATTGGTAAAACCCCGACCTCGAGACCTGTGGAAACTTTGTAAAAGTCTACAAAGACACCCCCGCACACTGGTTCTAATGTTGGCGATGTCAATAAAGTAGAATAGGGTTTGGGTAAATCTCTACTTTAGAATAAAGTTGCGGGTAAAATACCTAGGGTTCTTACCAATTATCCCGGTTAAATGCCCCAAATGCAAAACTGTGCATAATTTTCGACCTTTCGCGTTCGCGGTCCGGTTGAAAAGAGCAACAGAGGCTGGTCTTCTTCTTGGTTCTTTGATACCAATTGGTTAATCCCGGTCACACGAGGCCTCAGAGTGGTGGTATTCATCTTCACAGCTGGAACAGGTTCCGGAGAGTTCTGGAAGTCTTTCCTGGTTCGCAGACTGTCTCTGATGACGTCGCGCGAGTGGGATCATATAGCAATTCTATAACACAACTCTCAGTGCCTGACATAATGATTGCTTCTGCGCGATTAAAATATTAACGACGATAATTGTGCTCTGTTTTCAAAAGGATTGTGACCATTTCAGCTCTAAAGGTCCCCATTTAAAACATGGATGTGTCATAATTGCTGAAAAGAGAGTGTGTGGTTTTTCTACATGCACTCCATGCATGTGTGCAAGTCGGGGACAGTGGCGTAGGAAGCATTTCAATCTGGGGGTGGGGGGGGGGGGGGGGTGGCACAATGACTGGGGTACAAACCAGCAGGTGCCGAGCGCCAACAGCACGAGCTAATTGAGAGGGGTCTGGGAGGGGGTTTCCCTCCAAAACATTTTAAAACAGAGACATCAAATGGTGCATTCTGGCAGCTTTTAAGCTGAAATCCATTTGTTTTCTTTAATAGAAAAAAGTTGATTTTCAGCTGCATGTTATGCATTGTTTTTGACAAGTGACATGATACACGAATCTCCTATCAAACAAAATGGGTGCCTGGGTTACTTTTTTTAGTAAATCTGGTGGATAAAATTTATTGAAGCAAATTCCTGTCTCTCTGCATGTTGTGAGTGTGGAAGGCTAGAAGCTAACATTCTTCAACAGATACCACATACATGACATGATATTTTTACAATTTGACAGCTGATTTTATTTTAATTTAACTGCCTACTGTGCAGGAAAATTCATCTGCGAAGCCTACTATGTTAACATATACACGGAAAAAAGTTGGGGGCACGTGACCCCCCCCCCCCCCCCCTCCTGGTTCCTTGGCCCATGGTCAAGGATGTATTGGTCAGCTCCAGTGTTTAGTTTAACTAATTTCTTTTTAAGGTCACAACTCGCATGTTTAGTTGTGTATTTATAGCCAAAAACACACACGTATTTATTATGTGTTTGCCCATGAAATAGCAGAAAATCGCTTTAAAAAAGTTGCGGTGTTTATTTTCATTAAATTCGACCATCGTCCATCGTATTTGTAAAAATCTCTGATCGCATTTCATTCCGACCGCGGAAGTTGAGAAATTAGGTACTAATAATAACACTTTGGTCAGATTTGTCAGATGAGAAGGGTTTGATTTGCCCTTTGTTTCCAAATGCCTCCCTATCCAAACACCTCTCCTCCTCTTCTTTCAGCACCCAGAGACGAACTGTGTGATGACATCCCGTACCCAACACTTCCCATTCTCTCCGATAAGAACACTAACTCACGTGTGCCAGCTACTCATAGGTGCCATCAAGGTGTTCTTCAAAACATGGCTTCTCTTTATGACGCCGGCCACCCAATGACCTCTTTGCTTTAACCCCCCCCCCTCCTCGCCAACTCATGTTACAATCCAACATGACTTTTTGTCTGAGGATGTTTCCCTCTGGGTTGTGCCAACTTTTAACCCTTTACCCAACATGAAAAGCAGATGACACTTGCAAAAAAAATTCTTGATTACCTAATTTTGTTCATATTTTGTCTCAAAAACATAGGTTATGACCCCTCATTGGAACGAGCTCGGCTAGATCGTTCCAATGAGGCGTCATAACCTATGTTTTTGAGACAAAAAATGGAAAAAAATAATGAAAATTAATTGGCGATTTTTGAGAATACCGCTGGCCGGTTTTGGCCGTTACGTTGGGTACAGGGTTAAGTCTGAGATCTACATTGAATAATTGTCTATCATTGCCCCTCCTTCTAGGGAAGTGGGAGGAGGGACGACTAAGGGAGGCACCGAAACCCCACAAAACGGCCTTTCAAATATCACCGTTGCACTGCCCCGCTCCACCCCATCCCTCCTAAAAAATGGCTTGGGCACCCCTTGTTATAGACTCCTGGCTACGCACCTATTTCTAATAATTATATTCCAATAACAATAGCTTTACAGACATAAAAATGTGAATTTCATACATTTTAGACCAACCAACATTTCCATGCACAGAATCGTTCAAATAAAAGAATCAACAATTACCGTTCATTGCTCGAGTACAACTGTAGAGCTGAATTTTCATAAGGTTTTGAAGTGGAAATACTTAGAATTACAGAATGCATGTTCGCACACAATATTCTAGTTTTCATTTTAATGAGGAGAAAAAACACACCAACTTCCACCAACTGGTCACTTTCATGGGGTTGTTTATGTAAATGAATGACAGAATGTGACGTCAGTGATTAGTTTGTGAACATTTTCTTTTCAGAGTCGTTGATGCGTAGCTGGTATGGACTGTCATGTGAGTTGATCGGTGATTTTAACAATCACACTTTGGCCGACCGCTGATTCACCCTCTTCTCCCCAAATGCCTACCTATCTCCACGCCTCTTCTCTCCCCCAATCACCCAGAAACACACTGCTTGATGACATTCCGTATTCCATTCTTCCTGGTCTCCGCTAAGCATACTAACCCTCTCCTTTGTGTCACCCATCAAAACAGAGGCGGCGGAAGCTCGATAAAAGTAGAGGGACACACACTGTCATGCTTCAGCCAAATGGGAGGAAAAGTTACAATCGTATTTCGGTAAATTTACCATGACACACTATATCGTCTTGATCAGATGAGCATGCCGCGGTGTGGTCGCAGTCCTGATCATTTTCTTGTGTCCCTTGTGCCCTGTTTCCACTGCCCCTGTATCAACCACATATTCTTCAGTCCCCACCACTTCCTCAGTGTACTCTCGGTGAATTTTTTATGTTAGCTTGGTAGCTTGGACTTTCAAATAGAAAGTGTTCCAGGGTCTTCACTAGTTTTAAATTATACATTTGACACTCCCTTCCACCGTCCTTCCCAATGTTGCCTGTTCTAAGTTCCAGCGACCGCGATCCCACCTTGAACAGCAGTGAACACTAAAGCTGCCATCAAGGTAATCGCCAAAACCTGGCTTGTCTTATCATGCAGGCAACACAAAGAACTCTTTGCTTTGACAACTCCCACCCCCGCCCCTGCCAGTCTCGGTGGCAATCCTGCAGGACTTTTTTTCCCTGACGACCCTTTTACCCTGGCTTGTAACTACTTCTAAGTCCGACATCTCCATTCAATAATTCACTGTTAACTCCCTCCCTTGGCCCATCCACCCTGTCTTTGTATTTGATTCCGAATATTCTGAAAGTGATCAGCATAATTTGAGGGTAAAAAGAGAGACTGTTGCTTTGCAGCTACGAAAAGACTGTTTTTGAAATATAAATGTTCTATTACTAATGGAAAGATATCGCTGATGACGTTACAATGCTAGTCTAGTTTCAGTCTCTTGATTATTTATTTATTTTATTGTGGTTTAAAGACACTTTTGACAGCCAGGGTCACCTCGTGTCGGACAGTTTTACGGGTGGAGGAAGCCGGTGTTTCCGGAGAGAACAACAAAGCAGCGGCGAGCAATTGTCAAACTCCCCCGAAGTCCTTACTCCTCACAAGCTGGGTTATCATTAGTTTCCAGGTTTAGCATCAGTTAAAGTCAAATGCGCCATCGACGTGCAGTACCCCTTAGAACACAGCGCCCATGTGACCACACATGGACAATCGGAATGAAGTGCCTTACCCAAGGACACTACGCAGTTACCACTGGCGAGGATCAAACCGTAGATCTTCCGGTGTGAATTGCAATGCTATAACCACTGAGCCACCTCACTCGCTTCAGAGTCGCTTGATATTGCCCGTATGGTGTAGAAACGGCTCATTTTTTATGCTTTGAGGATATTTCAACAGTTAGGATATACACAGAACGACACATGCGTGCGAATGGGTTAATCGATATACGCCTCGAGTTTCCTGCTTCTGCGGAGACACAAGTTTCTTTTTCGCGTGTGTCGTTCTGTCTTTTTAACATGCCTTCATGTCTTTGAAAACACTTATTAGAAGGACACTCGGCAATTCATTTCACAACTCGTTCCCTGAGTTCCAAAGTGGTCTATGTGCCTGTGGGAGGACCTAACAACAAAAAGAAGGCATTTCATCGCCAATCAAATTTGTGAAGGGAACCCGTGTTACGAAGTTCAGCTATCGCTAGCGATTCAAACAGTAATTACGGTGCACGATTTGTTGAAAATTCCAGTGAAATATCACTTCTATTGAAACAGAGTCCGCCAATGATTTCCGTTCCGCTCATACGTGCGTAACGGATTTTCATTTTTTCGCATGCTTTAGCGTTGCTATAGATGGGGATTTCATAGAACAGGCGTGTAATAAATTTTGTTTCTCCCACACAAAAGTTACGTTTTCAAAAGCTTAACTTCTTACCGATCAAAAACCAAATAATCTCGCGGTATTTAGTTTATTTACTGGATTTAGAACGATTTCAACAGCCAGAGATATATCTATAAATTGAAAAATCCGGAGTACTCGAAAAGAACCACCAAACAGCGACGAGTGACTTACACAACCCACACAAGCAAGGATAGTTTTGGTTGAGGGTATGCGTTTCATCGGAGTGCAGTAGCCCTACGTCCTTGTACACAATTCGTCGTGTTCCCAATTGGGCAATATGATTAAATGTTCTGCCCAAGGGCACAACGCAGATGGCGTGGGCCATAATCGAATCAGTGACCTAAATTGAAAGCCTAGCTGATGAAAATTAAGCTCTATAGTGGTACTTGATCAGTACATGAGGTAAGTGCAGATACTTTCATTTCAGTTATTTATTTATTAGTGTTAACGACACATTAACAGCCAGGGTCACATCATGTTGGTGACAGTTTTACGGATGGAGGAAGCTGGAGTACCCGGAGAGAACTACCGAGCAACAGCGAGCAGTTGTCAGCTCTCCAACATCGTAACTCTGAACTCTGAACTCTGCATCGCGGCACAGGCAGGGTTAGATTGGTTGAAGACATGCGCACCATCGACGTGCAGTATACCTGAGTACACATCGTCATCGTGCCCCCATACAGGCAATCGGGGCTAAGTGCCTTGCCCTATGACACAACACGGGAGCACGAATCAGTCGCTGAAATGGTCACCCATCCAACTACTAACCGCGCTCGACGTTGCTTAACGTCGCTGATCTGACAAGAACCGATTACCGCGAAGCCCACGCACCTCCTTTCATTTTGTGCATGGAAATGCTGGTAAAATACGTAACCCTTTAACCAACGTAAAGGTCAAATCCGGCCAGCGCATTTCTAAAAAATCGCCAATTAATTTTCATTATTCTTTTCAGTTTTTGTCTCAAAAGCATAGGTTATGACATCTCATTGGAACGTCTGTTTTTCAGGTATGAAAAGGTTAAACTCAATTATATGTATAAAGTCATTGTTATTATTAGTTATCTCGGGCGGCGGGGGGGGGGGGGGGGGGGTAACGTTGTTGTGGCGTTGCGGTAACTGGTTCTCGTCAGATCACCGAAGTGAAGCAACGTCGAGCCCGGTTAATCAATGGATGGGTGACCGTCTGAGCGATCACATCGGACTCCCGCATTGTTTCCTCCCCGATTGTCCACATGAGGGCACTATGACGCCGTGTACTAAGGCATACTGCACGTCGATGGTGCGCAGGTCTTCAACCAATCTAACCCTGCCTGTGCTGCAGTGTGGAGTTACGATGTTGGGGAGCTGGCCGCTGCTCGTCGTTGCTCGGTGGTTCTCTCTGGGTACTCCAGCTTCCTCCACCCGTAAAACTGTCTCGGTCATGATTAGCCATTGTGCATAAGTATATGACCATAATCACCAATAAATAAATAATAAATAGTTGTCTTGGGCAACATACGGTGTACACCGCGAGATTTTAATACCCGGATATCAGTTTTAAACCCTGGGGTGAAGCTGAAAACCAAAGGGTTTATAAAGAGACATCCAGATATTAAATTTCCGCTGGCACCGGGATTCATGTGCGGGGGTAAGGGGTATAGAATCGCTTGGCTAACACGGCGAATATTACATGGTTTACCACTTTTGTACAGGTCAAGATTAACCTCTTCGTGGGCCGCAGGCACTTTGAGAATTGTAGGCCTCATAATTGGGGAAAAGCCAAAAAAGTACTGGGTGATATATCCATTTTTATTCCAACATATTCACCTCCATCTTTTCATGGGCCCCAAATCTTCCGTAAGCCTTAAATACAGCACATGCCTACGTCTAGGTAGCCTATACGTCTTTCTAGGCCAGCAATGATTAATGTAACCCTTGATATTTATAGCGACATACAGTTGTCAGTCGCTCCCGTGGACCATTCAAACGCAATGACCAGATTAACGGGGACACACGGGCAGTTTATATGACATGTCGGCGATAGTCGACCGCAAATGGAAAAATACATAACTATTTGACTCGTATGTATGGAGCCCAGTAGGTGACAGGTTGTTGTGGCAAAGCGGTTCCTACAGGAGTAGTAGTGCTCGCACGTTTCAGGGATCATTTGGGGGACCTCGGTGGGGGACCTCGGAAGTGACGTCGTGTCACGTGAACCAGTGGCGCCATGTTGTGTTGCCATGGTAACCCGCGTGAGCGGCCATCTTGTGACGTCATCTCCATAGTGATACGTGATGTGAGTGCGCATGCGCAGCGCGTGGTGTTAGGGTGATACGTGTTTCCGTCGTCCATTTTGTATACTGGAGGCCGCCATCTTGGTTTCTATGGTAGCACGTGATTGCTATGTTACCAATGGCTTCTAACAAGACAGGGGTATGCTCGGGGGTGTGTTCCTTTGTAGAAGAGTAAATCTGATTACCACAAACAACCCGACACTCCCTCCAAATCACCAAAATCCACCCAAAATCACCGAAATTGACTATTTGATACGGATTTCCCACGTTATTGGTTTTATTGACTTAGCACGTAGTGCCATAGTACTAAGGGATTATAAGGGGTGCGTTCGATTGAGCAGGAGTAATGTTCTGGCTATGAATTTGCCCAGATTCCCTTTTTGGATCCCTATCCCATGACGTTGTTCCCATTAAAAGACACGTTCCTTTGGTTATTTCCCAGAATTCTCTGCTTCTATCTATATATGCAATACTTTTCGTCTATCTGGCCCGGTTTCTTTGTTCTGGAGTATACTCCAATAGCGTAGAAGAGCCTATTAACTGGAACAGCTTTGCTTATTATTACTATATTTGGCTATTCTAGTCTATTCTTGTTAGTTCTGACCCTATTCCAAGTACTCTTGTTGTTTCATTTATCTAGATCATTTATATAAATTATAACTAACCAATCAGATTGCTTGATTTCCCATAACCTGTATGCAGAGTTATCTCCCTTCTGTACAACAAAAGCCAATATCATTCCCAAAGCCAATATCATTCCCAAAGTCAATAAGCTATCGAGCAGTTACTGATAAGTCATTGCTCGAACGACTCGAAGCTCATCGAGCAAATGAGCCTTAGAGCAATTGCTCGATCGAGTGACTCGGTATATTGCTCGAATGACTCGAAGTCCGTCGAGCAAATGAGCTATCGAGTAATTGTTCGTTCGAGTGACTCCTCGAACGACTCTTCGACTCATTTCAGTATTTGAGGATACCTATGGCCCGGCATTGTATTATTTAAGGATACCTATCGAGGATACCTTTTATAGGATACTTATCTGAGGATTTATTTATTTATTGATGTTTAAGGTCACATATTTATGCACAATGGCTAATCATGACCGTGACAGTTTTACGGGTGGAGGAAGCCGGAGTACCCGGAGAGAACCACCGAGCAACGACGAGCAGCTGCCAGCTCCCCAACATCGTAACTCCGCACTGCAGCACAAGCAGGGGTAGATTGGTTGAAGACATGCGTACCATCGGCGTGCAGTACGCCCTAGTACACGGCGTCATCGTGCCCCCACATGGGCAATGGGGGGTGAAGTGTCTGGCCCAAGGACACAACGCGGTTGCCGCAGGTGGGATTCGAACCGAGGACCTCTCGGCTTGCAGCCTGCACCTCTACCTACTGAACCACCGCGCCCCCCACTTATCTGAGGATACTATTACCTATATCACAAGGCATGCCTATCCCAAATATCCCTTATAAGCTAAATGAGCAATTGCTCGATCGACTCGAAGCTCATCGAGCAAATGAGCCTAAGAGCAATTGCTCGATCGAGTGACTCGGTATATTGCTCGAACGACTCGAAGCTCATCGAGCAAATGAGCTATCGAGTAACTGCTCGTTCGAGTGACTTCTCGAACGACTCTTAGACTCATTTCAGAAAAAGGGGTGCCGAAGGCCATATGTTTTCCAAAAAGGGGTGCCGAAATTGGGGTGCCTTCTGGAGAATCCCTTTTTTGTCAAATGAGCTATCGAGTCATTGCTCGATCGAGTGACTCGACATGCTGCTCGAACGATTCGAATCCCATCGAGCAAATGAGCTAACGAGCAATTGCTCGTTCGAGTGACTCCTCGAACGACTCTTAGACTCATTTCAGAAAAGGGGATTCCATAGCCATAGCCGTTTTCGAAAAAGGGATTCTTAAAAAGGGATTCTGTAAAATGGGATTCCTATTCGAGTCCGTAAAATTTAGATTCCGTGTTTTAACATCGACACTCGAGGGTATGGAAAGGGATTGATAACAACCAATTCAACAATGACTACAAGACTCTGAACAGATACGACCAGTCACTACAAAACAACGAAGTAAACATAACAAAGTGAAAGAATGTCAAACTAGTCGGATTGATCGAACTAGTTGGACAGACTGAACAAATCTGAATTATGAACAGATACAAGACACCTGTTCGAATGAAGTCGTAGTGAACAAAGATCCAATACAATCAAGATGGATGGGAACAGAGCAAAGTGAACAAAGATCCAATGAAGTTATCGAAGTGAATTGACCATAACAAAGTTTTCAACAGAATGAACTATAACCCTTAAATATAACCCAGTGTTAACCCCCTTAAATTGAACAAACCTGAATGAACCCTTTGAACTGAACAAAGTTTTCAACTGAATGAACTTTATGTAATTAAAACCCCTTTGAAGTCCAGAAAGTTTTTAACTATAACCTAAATGAAGGTATTAACACCCTTGAACTGAATGAAGTATAACCCCTAACTATATCCCAATGTTAACACCTTTGAACTGAACAAAGTTTAACTTAATAAATTATAAACTTAATGAAAATATAACGAAGGTGATCTGAATTTTAACTCGAGAATACAACCCATTAAACTGAATTCTTCCAATAGGGAAGGGGAATACCCTCGAGTGTCGATGTTAAAACACGGAATCCAAATTTTACGGACTCGAATAGGAATCCCATTTTACAGAATCCCTTTTTAAGAATCCCTTTTTCGAAAACGGCTATGGCTATGGAATCCCTTTATCTGTGACCATTTCAGCTCTAAAGGTCCCCATTTAAAACATGGATGTGTCATAATTGCTGAAAAGAGAGTGTGTGGTTTTTCTACATGCACTCCATGCATGTGTGCAAGTCGGGGACAGTGGCGTAGGAAGCATTTCAATCTGGGGGTGGGGGGGGGGGGGGGCATAATGACTGGGGTACAAACCAGCAGGTGCCGAGCGCCAACAGCACGAGCTAATTGAGAGGGGTCTGGGAGGGGATTTCCCCCCAAAACATTTTAAAACAGAGACATCAAATGGTGCATTCTGGCAGCTTTTAAGCTGAAATCCATTTGTTTTCTTTAATAGAAAAAAGTTGATTTTCAGCTGCATGTTATGCATTGTTTTTGACAAGTGACATGATATACGAATCTCCTATCAAACAAAATGGGTGCCTGGGTTACTTTTTTTAGTAAATCTGGTGGATAAAATTTATTGAAGCAAATTCCTGTCTCTCTGCATGCTGTGAGTGTGGAAGGCTGGAAAGCTAACATTCTTCAACAGATACCACATACATGACATGATATTTTTACAATTTGACAGCTGATTTTATTTTAATTTAACTGCCTACTGTGCAGGAAAATTCATCTGCGAAGCCTACTATGTTAACTATGTTAACATATACACGGAAAAAAGTTGGGGGCATGTGCCCCCCCCCCCCCCCCTGGTTCCTTGGCCCATGGTCAAGGATGTATTGGTCAGCTCCAGTGTTTAGTTTAACTAATTTCTTTTTTAAGGTCACAACTCGCATGTTTAGTTGTGTATTTATAGCCAAAAACACACACGTATTTATTATGTGTTTGCCCATGAAATAGCAGAAAATCGCTTAAAAAAAGTTGCGGTGCTTATTTTCATTAAATTCGACCATCGTCCATCGTATTTGTAAAAATCTCTGATCGCATATCATTCCGACCGCGGAAGTTGAGAAATTAGGTACTAATAATAACACTTTGGTCAGATTTGTCAGATGAGAAGGGTTTGATTTGCCCTTTGTTTCCAAATGCCTCCCTATCCACACACCTCTCCTCCTCTTCTCCCAGCAACCAGAGACGAACTGTGTGATGCCATCCCGTACCCAACACTTCCCATTCTCTCCGATAAGAACACTAACTCACGTGTGTCAACTACTCATAGGTGCCATCAAGGTGTTCTTCAAAACATGGCTTCTCTTTATGACGCCGGCCACCCAATGACCTCTTTGCTTTTAACCCCCCCCCCCCTCCCTCCTCTCTCGCCAACTCATGTTACAATCCAACATGACTTTTTGTCTGAGGATGTTTCCCTCTGGGTTGTGCCAACTTTTAACCCTTTACCCAACATGAAAAGCAGATGACACTTGCAAAAAAAATTCTTGATTACCTAATTTTGTTCATATGTTGTCTCAAAAACATAGGTTATGACCCCTCATTGGAACGAGCTCGGCGAGATCGTTCCAATGAGGCGTCATAACCTATGTTTTTGAGACAAAAAATGGAGAAAAAAATAATGAAAATTAATTGGCGATTTTTGAGAATAGCGCTGGCCGGTTTTGGCCGTTACGTTGGGTACAGGGTTAAGTCTGAGATCTACATTGAATAATTGTCTATTAACTCCCTCACTTTGGGCTATCGATCCTGTCTTTATGTTTTAATTCCAAATACTCAGGAACATTCACTTACATCAGCGGTCAGTTTTTTTTCTTCATATAATACGCTGAGTTTACTTGAAGCGTCTAAAGGGACGCAGCTAACCAGAGATAATAAGAGGAAAACAACGCAGATCGTTGACTCGATTCATTGCAAATTGGTCACTGATTTTATTTATTTATTTATTGGTGTTTTAAGGTCACATATTTCTGCACAATGGCTAATCATGACCGCGACACTTTTACGGGTGGAGGAAGGCGGTGTACCCGGAGAGAACCACCGAGCAGAGGCGAGCAACTGTCAGCTCCCCTACATACGAACTCCACACAAGCAGGGTTAGCATTGGTTGAAGACAGGTGCACAATCGACGTGCAGTAGGCCTTAGTACACAATGTCACCGTGCCCCCACGTATGCAATGGGGGTGAAGTGTCTTGCCCAAGGATACAACGCGGTTGCCACAGGTGGGATTCGAACCGAGGACCTCTCGACTTGCAGCCTGCACCTCTACCTGAGCCACATCGCCCCCGGTCACTGATTTTAAAAAAACAACGTCAAGGTAATGTTTGTTAGCTCAAGTTCTGGTTAGTGACACGCTGTCATTAATCAGGATACGAGTGAATCACAGAAAAGTCACCGGAGTTTTTTTGTAAACTTTCAACACAATAACAGAAATTTATGAGAATATTCACTCTGACTGAAAGGTTCTTTTAAATATTTTAGTTGCAAAAAATCTACATATGATAAAAATAGAATAATAAAAATTTATCGCAACGAGAAACTGAAATAATAAACCACAAAGCCTTTGGGACCTGCCAAAAGTATATTTTTGGTGCCAAATGCTGTTATTTTTGGCGCAAACGTAACCATTTAGTAGAATTGGTTGGTCCCACTGGAGTAGGAGACATTTGTTCGCCAGAGAAATATTTGTGTCGTGTGTACTGTGGGAACATTTTCCTGAGTGCCATCGGCCGGTGGCATTCTGGCGAAAAAAAATGTCTATGGGAATGTTCAGTGTTAAATCAAGTCCCCATACAAGACACAATCGTCAGTTTTCTCTAGCGAACAAATGTCTATGGAAATTTCAGTGCTAAATTAGGTTCCCATAGTGCCATACCTTAGTCCTCACTGGTACCCGGCAGCTTGAACACTGTAAAACAATTTTCTACGATCATCATGAACTCCATTTTACTGTACTTTCATGGAAGATTCCGATACTTAAGGACGTTCTAGGTGCTTGGAAAGTAGTTCTCGGCAATCGCCAAGCTGCGGGAACTCTAACTTAAGTAGCACACAAACCTAAAATTATTTCTCTTGTTTGGGACAGGATGGCTCGGTTTTTACGGCATTGGACTTTAATCCCAAAGGTCTAAGGTTCAATCTATTTATTTACTATTTATTTATTTACTGAGGTTGAACGACATTTTCGATAGCCAGGGCCACCTCGTGTCAGACAGTTTTTACAGGTGGAGGACGCCGGAATACTCGGAGAGAACCACCGAGCAACGGCGATTAACTGTCAGGCTCTCCAGCATACTAACGCCACACAAGCAGGATTAGCATTGGTTGAAGACAAGTGCACCATCGAGGGAAATGGGAGTGATGTGTCTTGCCCAAGGACAGAATGCAGTTGCAACAGGTGGGATTCGAATTGAGGACCTCTCGGCTTGCAGCCTGCACCTCTACCAACCTCTACCAACTGAGCCACCCCCCCCCCCCCCACACACACACAGGTGAATCCCCCACATGAGTAACTGCGTTGTGACCATGGGCAGGGCATTTATTCTCGATTGCCCACGTGGTGGCGTGGTGGCGCTGTGTACTGAGGCGCAGTTCACATGTCTTCATCCAATACTAAATCTGCTTGTGTGGAGTAAGTGCGTTGGAGAATCTGACATTTCCTCGCCACTGCTCGGTGGATCCTGTCCGGGTACTCCTGAAAGTTACAACCCCCGCCCCCCCTCCCCCCGGCCAGATAAAATAACGACGGTAATATGAACACCTAATCTCTGTGCCTTACAAAATTAAAATTGTGTTAATGGTGGTAAAAAATCAGTTTCCAACCTGACCTGAAAAATTTCAAATTAAAGCACACAATTACAGCCCCATTGAAATTTTAAACTTCTCTCTGGGGAGCCCCCCCCCCCCGAACCCACCTTTAGACTTACGACCCTTGGATATGCCTGCGGCCTGGCGACCTAGCAGCCCCATAAAAAATTAAGCCCCCACACTCATTAGGAAATCCAAGCTGTGTCTCTGCTAGATACTACACATTATCATTAATAAAGGAAAAATGTAGATTCTTTTAACCTGGAAGAACTGATTGGTTTCAATGTATGCACCACTGTCAGCAGGAGGGGGAGCCCGGTGGCTCAGTGGTAGACTGTTGGACTTCTATGCTAGAGGTCCCGAGTTCGATCCCCGTCCGGGACGACCCACGTTGTGTTCTTGGGCAAGGTAATTTATCCCGGTTGCCTACATGGAGACACGATGACGCCCTGTACTATGGTGTACTGCACGTCGATGGTGCACTTTTCTTCAACCGCTGTAACCCTGCTTGAGCGGAGCTTGAACAGAGTTAAAATGTTGAGGAGCTGGCAGTTGCTCGTCGATGTTCGGTGGTTCTCTCCGGGTACTCTGGCTTCCTCCACCCGTAAAACTGTCAAGGACACGATACGCCATTGTGCATAAGTATGTGACCTTAAACACCAATTAATGAATAACTCTCAATGGGAAATAGGTTAGTTTTTCTCTATATTTGGTGGTAGGTAAGAAAATATGTTAGCTTTAAAATCCTTTATAACCAGTTGCGTAGTTAAGCGCGGGGGGGGGGGGGGGGATGGTGCCCCCGAAACAAAAACGCTGGCCCAATGCAATTTCGACGCAACATTAAGTCTAAAAATAGTCTCCAATATAGGGGAAACACACGCCACCAATGCCCCAGATTCACTCTAAGAACACTTATGTTTGCAAAATGTCCTCGTGTGGGCTAGTCCTAACTAGGACACGCCGGCCATTGCCCCTTCTTCTAGGGAAGTGGGAGGAGGGACGACTAAGGCACCGAAACCCCACAAAACGGCCTTTCAAATATCATCGTTGCACTGCCCCGCCCCGCCCCACCCCATCCCTCCTAAAAAATGGCTTGGGCACCCTTTGTTATAGACTCCTGGCTACGCACCTGTTTCTAATAATTATATTCCAATAACAATTGCTTTACAGACATAAAAAAGTGAATTTCATACATTTTAGACCAACCAACATTTCCATGCACAGAATCGTTCAAATAAAAGAATCAACAATTACCTCATTCATTGCTCGAGTACAGCTGAATTTTCATAAGGTTTTGAAGTAGAAATACTTAGAATTACAAAATGCATGTTCGCACACAATATTCTAGTTTTCATTTTAAAGAGGAGAAAAAAACACCAACTTCCACCAACTGGTCACTTTCATGGGGTTGTTTATGTAAATGAATGACAGAATGTGACGTCAGTGATTAGTTTGTGAACATTTTCTTTTCAGTGTCGTTGATGCGTAGCTGGTATGGACTGTCATGTGAGTTGATCGGTGATTTTAACAATCACACTTTGGCCGACCGCTGATTCACCCTCTTCTCCCCACACAAATCCCCCCCTATCTCCACGCCTCTTCTCTCCTCCCATCACCTAGAAACACATTGATTGATGACATTCCGTATTCCATTCTTCCTGGTCTCTTCGCTAAGCATACTAACCCTCTCCTTTGTGTCACCCATCAACCCAGAGGCGGCGGAAGCTCGATAAAAGTAGAGGGGCACAAACTGTTATGCTTCAGCCAAAAGGGAGGAAAAGTTACAATCGTATTTCGGTAAATTTACCATGACACACTATATCGTCTTGATCAGATGAGCATGTCGCGGTGTGGTCGCAGTCCTGATCATTTTCTTGTGTCCCATGTGCCCTCTTTCCACTGCCCCTGTATCAACTACATATTCCTCATTCCCCACCACTTCCTCAGTGTACTCTCGGTGAATTTTTTTATGTTAGCTTGGTAGCTTGCACTTTCAAATAGAAAGTGTTCCAGGGTCTTCACTACTTTCAAATTTTTCATTTGACACTCCCTTCCACCGTCCTTCCCAATGTCGCCTGTTCTAAGTTCCAGCGACCGCGATCCCACCTTGAACAGCAGTGACCACTAAAGCTGCCATCAAGGTAATCGCCAAAACCTGGCTTGTCTTATCATGCAGGCAACACAAAGACCTCTTTGCTTTGACAACCCCCACCCCCGCCCCTGCCAGTCGCGGTGGCAATCCTGCAGGACTTTTTTTCCCTGACGACCCTTTTACCCTGGCTTGTAACTACTTCTAAGTCCGACATCTCCATTCAATAATTCTCTGTTAACTCCCTCCTTTGGCCCATCCACCCTGTCTTTGTATTTGATTCCGAATATTCTGGATGTGATCAGCATAATTTGAGGGTAAAAAGAGAGACTGTTGCTTTGCAGCTACGAAAAGACTGTTTTTGAAATATAAATGTTCTATTACTAATGGAAAGATATGGCTGATGACGTTGCAATGCTAGTCTAGTTTAAGTCTCTTGATTATTTATTAATTTTATTGTGGTTTAAAGACACTTTTGACAGCCAGGGTCACCTCGTGTCGGACAGTTTTACTGGTGGAGGAAGCCGGTGTTTCCGGAGAGAACAACAAAGCAGCGGCGAGCAATTGTCAAACTCCCCCGAAGTCCTTACTCCTCACAAGCTGGGTTAGCATTAGTTTCCAGGTTTAGCATCAGTTAAAGTCAAGTGCGCCATCGACGTGCAGTACCCCTTAGAACACAGCGCCGATGTGACCACGCATGGACAATCGGAATGAAGTGCCTTACCCAAGGACACTACGCAGTTACCTCTGGCGAGGATCAAACCGTAGATCTTCCTGTGTGAATTGCAATGCTATAACCACTGAGCCACCTCACTCGCTTCAGAGTCGCTTGATATTGCCCATATGGTGTAGAAAGGCTCATTTTTTATGCTTTGAGGATATTTCAACAGTTAGGATATACACAGAACGACACATGCGTGTGAATGGGTTAATCGATACAGGCCTCGAGTTTCCTGCTTCTGCGGAGACACAAGTTCCATGTCGCGTGTGTCGTTCTGTCTTTATAACATGCCTTCATGTCTATGAAAACACTTATTAGAAGGGCACTCGGCAATTCATTTCACAACTCGTTTCCTGAGTTCCAAGGTGGTCTATGTGCCTGTGGGAGGACCTAACAACAAAAAGAACGCATTTCATCGCCAACCAAATTTGTGAAGGGAACCCGTGTTACGATGTTCAGCTATCGCTAGCGATTCAAACAGTAATTACGGTGCACGGTTTGTTGAAAAGTCCAGTGAAATATCACTTCTATTGAAACAGAGTCCGCCAATAATTTCCGTTCCGCGCATAAGTGCGTAACGGATTTTCTTTTTTCGCATGGTTTAGCGTTGCTATAGATGGGGATTTCATAGAACAGGCGTGTAATAAATTTTGTTTCTCCCACACAAAAGTTACGTTTTCGAAAGCTTAACTTATTACCGATCAAAAACCAAGTAATCTCGCGGTATTTAGTTTATTTACTGGATTTAGAACGATTTCAACAGCCAGAGATATATCTATAAATTGAAATATCCGGAGTACTCGAAAAGAACCACCAAACAGCGACGAGTGACTTACAAAACCCACGCAACCAAGGATAGTTTTGGTTGAGGGTATGCGTTTCATCGGAGTGCAGTAGCCCTGCGTCCTTGTACACAATTCGTCGTGTTTCCAAATGGGCAATGTGATTAAATGTTCTGCCCAAGGGCACAACGCAGATGGCGTGGGCCATAATCGAATCAATGACCTAAGTTGAAAGCCTAGCTGATGAAAATTAAGCTCTATAGTGGTACTTGATCAGTACATGAGGTAAGTGCAGATGCTTTCATTTCAGTTATTTATTTAGTAGTGTTAACGACACATTAACAGCCAGGGTCACATCATGTTGGTGACAGTTTTACGGATGGAGGAAGCCGGAGTACCCGGAGAGAACTACCGAGCAACGGCGAGCAGCTGTCAGCTCTCCAACATCGCAACTCTGAACTCTGCACCGCGGCACAGGCAGGGTTAGATTGGTTGAAGACATGCGCACCATCGACGTGCAGTATACCTGAATACACACCGTCATCGTGCCCCCATACAGGCAATCGGGGCTAAGTGCCTTGCCCAAGGACACAACACGGAAGCACGAATCAGTCGCTGAAATGGTCACCCATCCAACTACTAACCGCGCTCGACGTTGCTTAACTTCGCTGATCTGACGAGAACCGATTACCGCGAGGCCCACGCACCTCCTTTCATTTTGTGCATGGAAATGCTGGTAAAATGCGTAACCCTTTAACCAACGTAAAGGTCAAATCCGGCCAGCGCATTTCTAAAAAATCGCCAATTATTTTTCATTATTCTTTTCAGTTTTTGTCTCAAAAGCATAGGTTATGACACCTCATTGGAACGTCAGTTTTTCAGGTATGAAAAGGTTAAACTCAATTATATGTATAAAGTCATTGTTATTATTAGTTATCTCGGACGGGGGGGGGGGGGGGGTGGGGGGGGGGTAACGTTGTTGTGGCGTTGCGGTAACCGGTTCTCGTCAGATCACCGAAGTAAAGCAACGTCGAGCCCGGTTAATCAATGGATGGATGACCGTCTGAGCGATCAAATCGGACTCCCGCATTGTTGCCTCCCCGATTGTCCACATGATGGCACTATGACGCCGTGTACTAAGGCATACTGCACGTCGATGGTGCGCATGTCTTCAACCAATCTAACCCTGCCTGTGCTGCAGTGTGGAGTTACGATGTTGGGGAGCTGGCAGCTGCTCGTCGTTGCTCGGTGGTTCTGTCTGGGTACTCCAGCTTCCTCCACCCGTAAAACTGGCTCGGTCATGATAAGCCATTGTGCATAAGTATATGACCTCAATCACCAATAAATAAATAATAAATAGTTGTCTCGGGCAACATACGGTGCACACCGCGAGATTTTAATACCCGGATATCAGTTTTAAACCCTGGGGTGAAGCTGAAAACCAAAGGGTTTATAAAGAGACATCCAGATATTAAATCTCCGCTGGCACCGGGATTCGTGTGCGGGGGTAAGGGGTATAGAACCGCTTCTGATAATTCCCATGTGTGTGTTGCCCGAAATAACTATTTTGTCCCGCCTCCTTCCAAAGAAATAATGTGTGGTTCAATAACTACGATAAACGCTTCCAAATGTAGCCTAAAACAATAAGGCTGTAATCCTGTAGTGTTCCAGCACAGTTTGTAACAAAAAGCTTAAATCATTACAAATCGTGTTAAAAGTAATGAAATTATTACAAATTGCGGTGAGAACTGTTCAGGGGCAGATCAAATGAGGGCCGTCAAAGCATTTGTTCTTTAACTCCACCCAGGTGACATGGGAAAAACGTAAGGCGTAACACGAGAACGCAAAAACACTGGCTAACACGGCGAATATTACATGGTTTACCACTTTTGTACAGGTCAAGGTTAACCTCTTCGTGGGCCGTAGGCACTTTGAGAATTGTAGGCCTCATAATTGGGGAAAAGCCAAAAAAGTACTGTGTGATATATCCATTTTTATTCCACCATATTCACCTCCATCTTTTCGTGGGCCCCAAATCTTTCGTAAGCCTTAAATACAGCACATGCCTACGTCTAGGTAGCCTATACGTCTTTCTAGGCCAGCAATGATTAATGTAACCCTTGATATTTATAGCGACATACAGTTGTCAGTCGCTCCCGTGGACCATTCAAACCCAATGACCAGATTAACGGGGACACACGGGCAGTTTATATGACATGTCGGCGATGGTCGACCGCAAATGGAAAAATACATAAATATTTGACTCGTATGTATGGAGCCCAGTAGGTGACAAGTTGTTGTGGCAAGGCGGTTCCTACAGGAGTAGTAGTGCTCGCACGTTTCAGGGATCATTTGGGGGACCTCGGTGGGGGACCTCGGAAGTGACGTCGTGTCACGTGACCCAGTGGCGCCATGTTGTGTTGCCATGGTAACCCGCGTGAGCGGCCATCTTGTGACGTCATCTCCATAGCGATATGTGATGTGAGTGCGCCTGCGCAGCGCGTGTTGTTAGGGTGATACGTGTTTCTGTCGTCCATTTTGTATACTGGAGGCCGCCATCTTGGTTTCTATGGTAGCACGTGATTGCTATGTTACCAATGGCTTCTAACAAGACAGGGGTATGTTCGGGGGTGTGTTCCTTTGTAGAAGAGTAAATCTGATTACCACAAACAACCCGACAATCCCTCCAAATCACCAAAATTCACCCAAAATCACCGAAGTTGACTTTATTTGATACGGATTTCGCATGTTATTGGTTTTATTGACTTAGCACGTAGTGCCATAGTACTAAGGGGTTATAAGGGGTGCGTTCGAATGAACAGGAGTAATGTTCTGGCTTTGAATTCGCCCAGATTCTCTTTTTGGATCCCTATCCCATGATGTTGTTCCCATTAAAAGACACGTTCCTTTGGTTATTACCCAGAATTCTCTGCTTCTATCTATATATCCAATACTTTTCGTCTATCTGGTTCGGTTTCTTTGTTCTAGAGTATACTCCAATAGCGTAGAAGAGCCTATTAACTGAAACAGCTTTGCTTATTATTACTATATTTGGCTATTCTAGTCTATTCTTGTTAGTTCTGACCCTATTCCAAGTACTCTTGTTGTTTCATTTATCTAGATCATTTATATAAATTATAACTAACCAAGCAGATTGCTTGATTTCCCATAACCTGTATGCAGAGTTATCTCCCTTCTGTACAACAAAAGCCAATATCATTCCCAAAGTCAATATCATTCCCAAAGCCAATAAGCTATCGAGCAGTTACTGATAAGTCATTGCTCGAACGACTCGAAGCTCAACGAGCAAATGAGCCTTAGAGCAATTGCTAGATCGAGTGACTCGGTATATTGCTCGAATGACTCGAAGTCCGTCGAGCAAATGAGCTATCGAGTAATTGTTCGTTCGAGTGACTCCTCGAACGACTCTTCGACTCATTCAAGTATTTGAGGATACCTATGGCCCGGCATTGTATTATTTGAGGATACCTATCGAGGATGCCTTTTATAGGAAACTTATCTGAGGATACTATTACATATATCACAAGGCATACCTATCCCAAATATCCCTTAAAAGCTAAAGAGCAAGAGAGTAATTGCTCCATGAGCAATTGCTCGACCGACTCGAAGCTCATCGAGCAAATGAGCCTACGAGCAATTGCTCGATCGAGTGACTCGGTATATTGCTCGAACGACTCGAAGCGTTTAAAGGGACGCAGTTGACCAGAGATAATAAGAGGAAAACACAGATCGTTGACTCGATTCATTGCAAATTGGTCACTGATTTTATTTATTTATTTATTGGTGTTTTAAGGTCACATATTTCTGCACAATGGCTAATCATGACCGCGACACGTTTACGGGTGGAGGAAGCAGGTGTACCCGCAGAGAACCACCAAGCAGCGGCGAGCAACTCTCAGCTCCCCTACATACGAACTCCACACAAGCAGGGTTCATACTGGTTGAAGACAGGTGCACAATCGACGTGCAGTACGCCTTAGTACACAATGTCACCGTGCCCCTACGTATGCAATGGGGGGTGAAGTGTCTTGCCCAAGGATACAACGCGGTTGCCACAGGTGGGATTCGAACCGAGGACCTCTCGACTTGCAGCCTGCACCTCTACCTGAGCCACAGCGCCCCCGGTCACTGATTTTAAAAACAACGTCAAGGTAATGTTTGTTAGCTCAAGTTCTGGTTAGTGACACGCTGCCATTAATCAGGATACGAGTGAATCACAGAAAAGTCACCGGAGTTTTTTTTTGTAAACTTTCAACACAATAACAGAAATTTATGAGAATATTCACTCTGACTGAAAGGCTCTTTTAAATATTTTAGTTGCAAAAAATCTACATATGATAAAAATAGAATAATAAAAATTTATCGCAACGAGAAAATGAAATAATAAACCACAAAGCCTTTAAGACCTGCCAAAAGTATATTTTTGGTGCCAAATGCTGTTATTTTTGGCGCAGACGTAACCATTTAGTAGAATTGGTTGGACAAACTGGAGTAGGAGACATTTGTTCGCCAGAGAAAACTTTGTGTCGTGTGTACTGTGGGAACATTTTCCTGAGTGCCATCGGCCGGTGGCATTCTGGCGAAAAAAATGTCTATGGGAATGTTCAGTGTTAAATCAAGTCCCCATACAAGTCACAATCGTCAGTTTTCTCTTGCGAACAAATGTCTATGGGAATTTCAGTGTTAAATTAGGCCCCCATAGTGCCATACCTTAGTCCTCACTGGTACCCGGCAGCTTGAACACTGTAAAACAATTTTCTACGATCAACATGAACTCCATTTTACTGTACTTTCATGGAAGATTCCGATACTTAAGGACGTTCTAGGTTCTTGGAAAGTAGTTCTCGGCAATCGCCAAGCTGCGGGAACTCTAACTTAAGTAGCACACAAACCTAAAATTATTTCTCTTGTTTGGGACAGGGTGGCTCGGTTTTTACGGCATTGGACTTCAATCCCAAAGGTCTAAGGTTCAATCTATTTATTTACTATTTATTTATTTACTGAGGTTGAACGACATTTTCGATAGCCAGGGCCACCTCGTGTCAGACAGTTTTTACAGGTGGAGGACGCCGGAATACTAGGAGAGAACCACCGAGCAACGGCGAGTAACTGTCAGGTTCTCCAGCATACTAACGCCACACAAGCAGGATTAGCATTGGTTGAAGACAAGTGCACCAACGACGCGCCCCAACGTGGGAAATGGGAGTGATGTGTCTTGCCCAAGGACAGAATGCAGTTGCAACAGGTGGGATTCGAATTGAGGACCTCTCGGCTTGTAGCCTGCACCTCTATCAACCTCTACCAACTGAGCCACCCCCCTCCCCCCCACCCTTTGGGCAAGGTGTTCTTGGGCAAGGTAATTTATCCCGGTTGCCTACATGGAGACACAATGACGCCCTGTACTATGGTGTACTGCACGTCGATGGTGCACTTTTCTTCAACCGCTGTAACCCTGCTTGAGCGGAGCTTGAACAGAGTTAGAATGTTGAGGAGCTGGCAGTTGCTCGTCGATGTTCGGTGGTTCTCTCCGGGTACTCTGGCTTCCTCCACCCGTAAAACTGTCAAGGACACGATACGCCATTGTGCATAAGTATGTGACCTTAAACACCAATTAATGAATAACTCTCAGTGGGAAATAGGTTAGTTTTTCTCTATATTTGGTGGTATGTAAGAAAATATGTTAGCTTTAAAATCCTTTATAACCAGATGCGTAGTTAAGCGCGGGGGGGGGGGGGGGGTGGTGCCCCCGAAACAAAAACGCTGGCCCAATGCATCTTCGACGCAACATTAAGTCTAAAAATAGTCTCCAATATAGGGGAAACACACGCCACCAATGCCCCAGATTCACTCTAAGAACACTTATGTTTGCAAAATGTCCTCATGTGGGCTAGCCTAACTAGGACACGCCGGTCATTGCCCCTTCTTCTCGGGAAGTGGGAGGAAGGACGACTAAGGCACTGAAACCCCACAAAACGGCCTTTCAAATATCATCGTTGCACTGCCCCGCCCCACCCCATCCCTCCTAAAAAAATGGCTTGGGCACCCTTTGTTATTAGACTCCTGGCTACGCACCTGTTTCTAATAATTATATTCCAATAACAATAGCTTTACAGACATAAAAAAGTGAATTTCATACATTTTAGACCAACCAACATTTCCATGCACAGAATCGTTCAAATAAAAGAATCAACAATTACCTCATTCATTGCTCGAGTACAGCTGAATTTTCATAAGGTTTTGAAGTAGAAATACTTAGAATTACAAAATGCATGTTCGCACACAATATTCTAGTTTTCATTTTAAAGAGGAGAAAAAAACACCAACTTCCACCAACTGGTCACTTTCATGGGGTTGTTTATGTAAATGAATGACAGAATGTGACGTCAGTGATTAGTTTGTGAACATTTTCTTTTCAGTGTCGTTGATGCGTAGCTGGTATGGACTGTCATGTGAGTTGATCGGTGATTTTAACAATCACACTTTGGCCGACCGCTGATTCACCCTCTTCTCCCCACCCAAATGCCTCCCTATCTCCACGCCTCTTCTCTCCTCCCATCACCCAGAAACACATTGATTGATGACATTCCGTATTCCAGTCTTCCTGGTCTCTTCGCTAAGCATACTAACCCTCTCCTTTGTGTCACCCATCAACCCAGAGGCGGCGGAAGCTCGATAAAAGTAGAGGGGCACAAACTGTTATGCTTCAGCCAAATGGGAGGAAAAGTTACAATCGTATTTCGGTAAATTTACCCAACACACTATATCGTCTTGATCAGATGAGCATGCCGCGGTGTGGTCGCAGTCCTGATCATTTTCTTGTGTCCCATGTGCCCTCTTTCCACTGCCCCTGTATCAACCACATATTCCTCATTCCCCACCACTTCCTCAGTGTACTCTCGGTGAATTTTTTTATGTTAGCTTGGTAGCTTGCACTTTCAAATAGAAAGTGTTCCAGGGTCTTCACTACTTTCAAATTTTTCATTTGACACTCCCTTCCACCGTCCTTCCCAATGTCGCCTGTTCTAAGTTCCAGCGACCGCGATCCCACCTTGAACAGCAGTGACCACTAAAGCTGCCATCAAGGTAATCGCCAAAACCTGGCTTGTCTTATCATGCAGGCAACACAAAGACCTCTTTGCTTTGACAACCCCCACCCCCGCCCCTGCCAGTCGCGGTGGCAATCCTGCAGGACTTTTTTTCCCTGACGACCCTTTTACCCTGGCTTGTAACTACTTCTAAGTCCGACATCTCCATTCAATAATTCTCTGTTAACTCCCTCCTTTGGCCCATCCACTCTGTCTTTGTATTTGATTCCGAATATTCTGGATGTGATCAGCATAATTTGAGGGTAAAAAGAGAGACTGTTGCTTTGCAGCTACGAAAAGACTGTTTTTGAAATATAAATGTTCTATTACTAATGGAAAGATATGGCTGATGACGTTGCAATGCTAGTCTAGTTTAAGTCTCTTGATTATTTATTTATTTTATTGTGGTTTAAAGACACTTTTGACAGCCAGGGTCACCTCGTGTCGGACAGTTTTACGGGTGGAGGAAGCCGGTGTTTCCGGAGAGAACAACAAAGCAGCGGCGAGCAATTGTCAAACTCCCCCGAAGTCCTTACTCCTCACAAGCTGGGTTAGCATTAGTTTCCAGGTTTAGCATCAGTTAAAGTCAAGTGCGCCATCGACGTGCAGTACCCCTTAGAACACAGCGCCGATGTGACCACGCATGGACAATCGGAATGAAGTGCCTTACCCAAGGACACTACGCAGTTACCTCTGGCGAGGATCAAACCGTAGATCTTCCTGTGTGAATTGCAATGCTATAACCACTGAGCCACCTCACTCGCTTCAGAGTCGCTTGATATTGCCCATATGGTGTAGAAAGGCTCATTTTTTATGATTTGAGGATATTTCAACAGTTAGGATATACACAGAACGACACATGCGTGTGAATGGGTTAATCGATACAGGCCTCGAGTTTCCTGCTTCTGCGGAGACACAAGTTCCATGTCGCGTGTGTCGTTCTGTCTTTATAACATGCCTTCATGTCTATGAAAACACTTATTAGAAGGACACTCGGCAATTCATTTCACAACTCGTTTCCTGAGTTCCAAGGTGGTCTATGTGCCTGTGGGAGGACCTAACAACAAAAAGAACGCATTTCATCGCCAACCAAATTTGTGAAGGGAACCCGTGTTACGATGTTCAGCTATCGCTAGCGATTCAAACAGTAATTACGGTGCACGGTTTGTTGAAAATTCCAGTAAGTGAAATATCACTTCTATTGAAGCAGAGTCCGCCAATGATTTCCGTTCCCCACATACGTGCGGAACGGATTTTCATTTTTTCGCATGGTTTAGCGTTGCTATAGATGGGGATTTCATAGAACAGGCGTGTAATAAATTTTGTTTCTCCCACACAAAAGTTACGTTTTCGAAAGCTTAACTTCTTACCGATCAAAAACCAAGTAATCTCGCGGTATTTAGTTTATTTACTGGATTTAGAACGATTTCAACAGCCAGAGATATATCTATAAATTGAAATATCCGGAGTACTCGAAAAGAACCACCAAACAGCGACGAGTGACTTACAAAACCCACACAACCAAGGATAGTTTTGGTTGAGGGTATGCGTTTCATCGTAGTGCAGTAGCCCTGCGTCCTTGTACACAATTCGTCGTGTTTCCAAATGGGCAATGTGATTAAATGTTCTGCCCAAGGGCACAACGCAGATGGCGTGGGCCATAATCGAATCAATGACCTAAGTTGAAAGCCTAGCTGATGAAAATTAAGCTCTATAGTGGTACTTGATCAGTACATGAGGTAAGTGCAGATGCTTTCATTTCAGTTATTTATTTAGTAGTGTTAACGACACATTAACAGCCAGGGTCACATCATGTTGGTGACAGTTTTACGGATGGAGGAAGCCGGAGTACCCGGAGAGAACTACCGAGCAACGGCGAGCAGCTGTCAGCTCTCCAACATCGCAACTCTGAACTCTGCACCGCGGCACAGGCAGGGTTAGATTGGTTGAAGACATGCGCACCATCGACGTGCAGTATACCTGAATACACACCGTCATCGTGCCCCCATACAGGCAATCGGGGCTAAGTGCCTTGCCAAAGGACACAACACGGAAGCACGAATCAGTCGCTGAAATGGTCACCCATCCAACTACTAACCGCGCTCGACGTTGCTTAACTTCGCTGATCTGACGAGAACCGATTACCGCGAGGCCCACGCACCTCCTTTCATTTTGTGCATGGAAATGCTGGTAAAATGCGTAACCCTTTAACCAACGTAAAGGTCAAATCCGGCCAGCGCATTTCTAAAAAATCGCCAATTATTTTTCATTATTCTTTTCAGTTTTTGTCTCAAAAGCATAGGTTATGACACCTCATTGGAGCGTCAGTTTTTCAGGTATGAAAAGGTTAAACTCAATTATATGTATAAAGTCATTGTTATTATTAGCTATCTCGGACGGGGGGGGGGGGGGGGGGGGGTGGGTAACGTTGTTGTGGCGTTGCGGTAACCGGTTCTCGTCAGATCACCGAAGTAAATCAACGTCGAGCCCGGTTAATCAATGGATGGGTGACCGTCTGAGCGATCAAATCGGACTCCCGCATTGTTGCCTCCCCGATTGTCCACATGAGGGCACTATGACGCCGTGTACTAAGGCATACTGCACGTCGATGGTGCGCATGTCTTCAACCAATCTAACCCTGCCTGTGCTGCAGTGTGGAGTTACGATGTTGGGGAGCTGGCAGCTGCTCGTCGTTGCTCGGTGGTTCTGTCTGGGTACTCCAGCTTCCTCCACCCGTAAAACTGGCTCGGTCATGATAAGCCATTGTGCATAAGTATATGACCTCAATCACCAATAAATAAATAATAAATAGTTGTCTCGGGCAACATACGGTGCACACCGCGAGATTTTAATACCCGGATATCAGTTTTAAACCCTGGGGTGCAGCTGAATACCAAAGGGTTTATAAAGAGACATCCAGATATTAAATCTCCGCTGGCACCGGGATTCGTGTGCGGGGGTAAGGGGTATAGAACCGCTTCTGATAATTCCCATGTGTGTGTTGCCCGAAATAACTATTTTGTCCCGCCTCCTTCCAAAGAAATAATGTGTGGTTCAATAACTACGATAAACGCTTCCAAATGTAGCCTAAAACAATAAAGCTGTAATCATGTAGTGCTCCAGCACAGTTTGTAATAAAAAGCTTAAATCATTACAAATCGTGTTAAAAGTAATGAAATTTTTACAAATTGCGGTGAGAACTGTTCAGGGGCAGATCAAATGAGGGGCGTCAAAGCATTTGTTTTTTAACTCCACCCAGGTGACAAGGGAAAAACGAAAGGCGTAACACGAGAACGCAAAAAACACTGGCTAACACGGCGAATATTACATGGTTTACCACTTTTGTACAGGTCAAGATTAACCTCTTCGTGGACCGCAGGCACTTTGAGAATTGTAGGCCTCATAATTGGGGAAAAGCCAAAAGCCAAAAAAGTACTGGGTGATATATCCATTTTTATTCCACCATATTCACCTCCATCTTTTCGTGGGCCCCAAATCTTTCGTAAGCCTTAAATACAGCACATGCCTACGTCTAGGTAGCCTATACGTCTTTCTAGGCCAGCAATGATTAATGTAACCCTTGATATTTATAGCGACATACAGTTGTCAGTCGCTCCCGTGGACCATTCAAACCCAATGACCAGATTAACGGGGACACACGGGCAGTTTATATGACATGTCGGCGATGGTCGACCGCAAATGGAAAAATACATAAATATTTGACTCGTATGTATGGAGCCCAAAAGGTGACAAGTTGTTGTGGCAAGGCGGTTCCTACAGGAGTAGTAGTGCTCGCACGTTTCAGGGATCATTTGGGGGACCTCGGTGGGGGACCTCGGAAGTGACGTGTCACGTGACCCAGTGGCGCCGTGTTGTGTTGCCAAGGTAACCCGCGTGAGCGGCCATCTTGTGACGTTATCTCCATAGTGATATCTGATGTGAGTGCGCATGCGCAGCGCGTGTTAGGGTGATACGTGTTTCTGTCGTCCATTTTGTATACTGGAGGCCGCCATCTTGGTTTCTATGGTAGCACGTGATTGCTATGTTACCAATGGCTTCTAACAGGACAGGGGTATGTTCGGAGGTGTGTTCCTTTGTAGAAGAGTAAATCTGATTACCACAAACAACCCGACAATCACTCCAAATCACCAAAATCCACCCAAAATCACCGAAGTTGACTTTATTTGTTACGGATTTCGCATGTTATTGGTTTTATTGACTTAGCACGTAGTGCCATAGTACTAAGGGGTTATAAGGAGTGCGTTCGAATGAACAGGAGTAATGTTCTGGCTTTGAATTCGCCCAGATTCCCTTTTTGGATCCCTATCCCATGATGTTGTTCCCATTAAAAGACACGTTCCTTTGGTTATTACCCAGAATTCTCTGCTTCTATCTATATATCCAATACTTTTCGTCTATCTGGTTCGGTTTCTTTGTTCTAGAGTATACTCCAATAGCGTAGAAGAGCCTATTAACTGGAACAGCTTTGCTTATTATTACTATAATTGGCTATTCTAGTCTATTCTTGTTAGTTCTGACCCTATTCCAAGTACTCTTGTTGTTTCATGATCATTTATATAAATTATAACTAACCAATCAGATTGCTTGATTTCCCATAACCTGTATGTAGAGTTATCTCCCTTCTGTACAACAAAAGCCAATATCATTCCCAAAGTCAATATCATTCCCAAAGCCAATAAGCTATCGAGCAGTTACTGATAAGTCATTGCTCGAACGACTCGAAGCTCAACGAGCAAATGAGCCTTAGAGCAATTACTAGATCGAGTGACTCGGTATATTGCCCGAATGTCTCGAAGTCCGTCGAGCAAATGAGCTATCGAGTAATTGTTCGTTCGAGTGACTCCTCGAACGACTCTTCGACTCATTCAAGTATTTGAGGATACCTATGGCCCGGCATTGTATTATTTGAGGATAACTATCGAGGATGCCTTTTATAGGATACTTATCTGAGGATACTATTACATATATCACAAGGCATACCTATCCCAAATATCCCTTATAAGCTAAAGAGCAAGAGAGTAATTGCTCCATGAGCAATTGCTCGATCGACTCGAAGCTCATCGAGCAAATGAGCCTACGAGCAATTGCTCGATTGAGTGACACGGTATATTGCTCGAACGACTCGAAGCGTTTAAAGGGACGCAGCTGACCAGAGATAATAAGAGGAAAACAACACAGATCGTTGACTCGATTCATTGCAAATTGGTCACTGATTTTATTTATTTATTTATTGGTGTTTTAAGGTCACATATTTCTGCACAATGGGCTAATCATGACCGCGGACATGTTTACGGTTGAGGAAGCAGGTGTACCCGGGGAGAACCTCCAAGCAGCGGCGAGCAACTGTCAGCTCCCCTACATACGAACTCCATACAAGCAGGGTTCGTATTGGTTGAAGACAGGTGCACAATCGACGTGCAGTACGCCTTAGTACACAATGTCACCGTGCCCCTACGTATGCAATGGGGGTGAAGTGTCTTGCCCAAGGATACAACGCGGTTGCCACAGGTGGGATTCGAACCGAGGACCTCTCGACTTGCAGCCTGCACCTCTACCTGAGCCACAGCGCCCCCGGTCACTGATTTTAAAAACAACGTCAAGGTAATGTTTGTTAGCTCAAGTTCTGGTTAGTGACACGCTGCCATTAATCAGGATACGAGTGAATCACAGAAAAGTCACCGGAGTTTTTTTTGTAAACTTTCAACACAATAACAGAAATTATGAGAATATTCACTCTGACTGAAAGGCTCTTTTAAATATTTTAGTTGCAAAAAATCTACATATGATAAAAATAGAATAATAAAAATTTATCGCAACGAGAAACTAAAATAATAAACCACAAAGCCTTTGAGACCTGCCAAAAGTATATTTTTGGTGCCAAATGCTGTTTATTTTTGGCGCAAACGTAATCATTTAGTAGAATTGGTTGGTCAAACTGGAGTAGGAGACATTTGTTCGCCCAGAGAAAAATTTGTGTCGTGTGTACTGTTGGAACATTTTTCCTGAGTGCCATCGTCCGGTGGCATTCTGGCGAAAAAAATGTCTATGGGAATGTTCAGTGTTAAATCAAGTCCCCATACAAGACACAATCGTCAGTTTTCTCTAGCGAACAAATGTCTATGGGAATTTCAGTGTTAAATTAGGCCCCCATAGTGCCATACCTTAGTCCTCACTGGTACCCGGCAGTTTGAACACTGTAAAACAATTTTCTACGATCAACATGAACTCCATTTTAATGTACTTTCATGGAAGATTCCGATACTTAAGGACGTTCAAGGTTCTTGGAAAGTAGTTCTCAGCAATCGCCAAGCTGCGGGAACTCTAACTTAAGTAGCACACAAACCTAAAATTATTTATCTTGTTTGGGACAGGGTGGCTCGGTTTTTACGGCATTGGACTTCAATCCCAAAGGTCTAAGGTTCAATCTATTTATTTACTATTTATTTATTTACTGAGGTTGAACGACATTTTCGATAGCCAGGGCCACCTCGTGTCAGACAGTTTTTTACAGGTGGAGGACGCCGGAATACTAGAAGAGAACCACCGAGCAATGGCGAGTAACTGTCAGGTTCTCCAGCATACTAACGCCACACAAGCAGGATTAGCATTGGTTGAAGACAAGTGCACCAACGACGCGCCCCAACGTGGGAAATGGGAGTGATGTGTCTAGCCCAAGGACAGAATGCAGTTGCAACAGGTGGGATTCGAATTGAGGACCTCTCGGCTTGTAGCCTGCACCTCTATCAACCTCTACCAACTGAGCCACCCCCTCCCACCCCCCCCCCCCCCCCCACACAGGTGAATCCCCCACATGAGTAACTGCGTTGTGACCATGGGCAGGGCATTTATTCTCGATTGCCCACATGGTGGCGTGGTGGCGCTGTGTACTGAGGCGCAGTTCACATGTCTTCATCCAATACTAAATCTGCTTGTGTGGAGTTAGTGCGTTGGAGAGTCTGACATTTCCTCGCCACTGCTCGGTGGTTCTGTCCGGGGTACTCCTGAAAGTTACAACCCCCCCCCCCCCCCCCCCCATCCCCCGGCCAGAGAAAATAACGACGGTAATATGAACACCTAATCTCTGTGGCTTACAAAATTAAAATTGTGTTAATGGTCGTAAAAAATCAGTTTCCAACCTGACCTGAAAAATTTCAAATTAAAGCACACAATTACAGCCCCATTGAAATTTTAAACTTTTCTCTGGGGAGCCCCCCCCCCCCCCCCCCCCCCCGAACCCACCTTTAGACTTACGACCCTTGGATATGCCTGCGGCCTGGCGACCTAGCAGCCCCATAAAAAATTAAGCCCCCACACTCATTAGGAAATCCAAGCTGTGTCTCTGCTAGATACTACACATTATCATTAATAAAGGAAAAATGTAGATTCTTTTAACCTGGACGAACTGATTGGTTTCAATGTATGCACCACTGTCAGTAGGAGGGGGAGCCCGGTGGCTCAGTGGTAGATTGTTGGACTTCTATGCTGGAGGTTCCGAGTTCGATCCCCGTCCGGGACGACCCACGTTGTGTTCTTGGGCAAGGTAATTTATCCCGGTTGCCTACATGGAGACACGACGACGCCCTGTACTATGGTGTACTGCACGTCGATGGTGCACTTTTCTTCAACCACTGTAACCCTGCTTGAGCGGAGCTTGAACAGAGTTAGAATGTTGAGGAGCTGGCAGTTGCTCGTCGATGTTCGGTGGTTCTCTCCGGGTACTCTGGCTTCCTCCACACGTAAAACTGTCAAGGACACGATACGCCATTGTGCATAAGTATGTGACCTTAAACACCAATTAATAAATAACTCTCAATGGGAAATAAGTTAGTTTTTCTCTATATTTGGTGGTATGTAAGAAAATATGTTAGCTTTAAAATCCTTTATAACCAGATGCGTAGTTAAGCGCGGGGGGGGGGGGGGGGGGGTGCCCCCGAAACAAAAACGCTGGCCAAATGCAACTTCGACTCAACATTAAGTATAAAAATAGTCTCCAATATAGGGGAAACACACGCCACCAATGCCCCAGATTCACTCTAAGAACACTTATGTTTGCAAAATGTCCTCATGTGGGCTAGTCCAAACTAGGACACGTCGGCCATTGCCCCTTCTTCTAAGGAAGTGGGAGGAGGGGACGACTAAGGCACCGAAACCTCACAAAACGGCCTTTCAAATATCATCGTTGCACTGCCCCGCCCCACCCCATCCCTCCTAAAAAAATGGCTTGGGCACCCCTTGTTATAGACTTCTGGCTACGCACCTGTTTCTAATAATTATATTCCAATAACAATAGCTTTACAGACATAAAAAAGTGAATTTCATACATTTTAGACCAACCAACATTTCCATGCACAGAATCGTTCAAATCAAAGAATCAACAATTACCTCGTTCATTGCTCGAGTACAACTGTAGAGCTGAATTTTCATAAGGTTTTGAAGTGGAAATACTTAGAATTACAAAATGCATGTTCGCACACAATATTCTAGTTTTCATTTTGAAGAGGAGAAAAAAAACACACCAACTTCCACCAACTGGTCACTTTCATGGGGTTGTTTATGTAAATGAATGACAGAATGTGACGTCAGTGATTAGTTTGTGAACATTTTCTTTTCAGTGTCGTTGATGCGTAGCTGGTATGGACTGTCATGTGAGTTGATCGGTGATTTTAACAATCACACTTTGGCCGACCGCTGATTCACCTCTTCTCCCCACCCAAATGCCTCCCTATCTCCACGCCTCTTCTCTCCTCCCTCACCCAGAAACACACTGCTTGATGACATTCCGTATTCCATTCTTCCTGGTCTCTTCGCTAAGCATACTAACCCTCTCCTTTGTGTCACCCATCAACCCAGAGGCGGCGGAAGCTCGATAAAAGTAGAGGGGCACAAACTGTTATTCAGCCAGATGGGAGGAAAAGTTACAATCGTATTTCGGTAAATTTACCATGACACACTATATCGTCTTGATCAGATGAGCATGCCGCGGTGTGGTCGCAGTCCTGATCATTTTCTTGTGTCCCTTGTGCCCTGTTTCCACTACCCCTGTATCAACCACATATTCTTCATTCCCCACCACATCCTCAGTGTACACTCGGTGAATTTTTTTATGTTAGCTTGGTAGCTTGCACTTTCAAATAGAAAGTGTTCCAGGGTCTTCACTACTTTCAAATTATACATTTGACACTCCCTTCCACCGTCCTTCCCAATGTCGCCTGTTCTAAGTTCCAGCGGCAGCGATCCCACCTTGAACAGCAGTGACCACTAAAGCTGCCATCAAGGTAATCGCCAAAACCTGGCTTGTCTTATCATGCAGGCAACACAAAGACCTCTTTGCTTTGACAACCCCCACCCCCGCCCCTGCCAGTCGCGGTGGCAATCCTGCACGACTTTTTTTCTCTGGCGACCCTTTTACCCTGGCTTGTAACTACTTCTAAGTCCGACATCTCCATTCAATAATTCTCTGTTAACTCCCTCCTTTGGCCCATCAACCCTGTCATTGTATTTGATTCCGAATATTCTGGATGTGATCAGCATAATTTGAGCGTAGAAAGAGAGACTGTTGCTTTGCAGCTACGAAAAGACTGTTTTTGAAATATAAATGTTCTATTACTAATGGAAAGATATCGCTGATGACGTTGCAATGCTAGTCTAGTTTAAGTCTCTTGATTATTTATTTATTTTATTGTGGTTTAAAGACACTTTTGACAGCCAGGGTCACCTCGTGTTAGACAGTTTTACGGGTGGAGGAAGCCGGTGTTTCCGGAGAGAACAACAAAGCAGCGGCGAGCAATTGTCAAACTCCCCCGAAGTCCTTACTCCTCACAAGCTGGGTTAGCATTAGTTTCCAGGTTTAGCATCAGTTAAAGTCAAGTGCGCCATCGACGTGCAGTACCCCTTAGAACACAGCGCCGATGTGACCACACATGGACAATCGGAATGAAGTGCCTTACCCAAGGACACTACGCAGTTACCACTGGCGAGGATCAAACCGTAGATCTTCCTGTGTGAATTGCAATGCTATAACCACTGAGCCACCTCACTCACTGGTGTAGAAAGGCTCATTTTTTATGCTTGGAGGATATTTCAACAGTTAGGATATACACAGAACGACACATGCGTGTGAATGGGTTAATTGATATACGCCTCGAGTTTCCTACTTCTGCGGAGACACAAGTTCCATATCACGTGTGTCGTTCTGTCTTTATAACATGCCTTCATGTCTATGAAAACACTTATTAGAAGGACACTCGGCAATTCATTTCACAACTCGTTCCCTGAGTTCCAAAGTGGTCAATGTGCCTGTGGGAGGACCTAACAACAAAAAGAACGCATTTCATCGCCAACCAAATTTTGTGAAGGGAACCCGTGTTACGATGTTCAGCTATCGCTAGCGATTCAAACAGTAATTACGGTGCACGATTTGTTGAAAATTCTAGTGAAATATCACTTCTATTGAAACAGAGTCCGCCAATAATTTCCGTTCCGCACATACGTGCGGAACGGATTTTCATTTTTCGCATGGTTTAGCGTTGCTA
The DNA here is from genome assembly GCA_031216915.1 of Pictodentalium vernedei. Lineage (NCBI taxonomy): Eukaryota > Metazoa > Mollusca > Scaphopoda > Dentaliida > Dentaliidae > Pictodentalium > Pictodentalium vernedei. The sequence continues at coordinate 506,734,089 of CM062295.1, forward strand.
TAGATGGGGATTTCATAGAACAGGCGTGTAATAAATTTTGTTTCTCCCACACAAAAGTTACGTTTTCAAAAGCTTAACTTCTTACCGATCAAAAACCAAGTAATCTCGCGGTATTTAGTTTATTTCCTGGATTTAGAACGATTTCAACAGCCAGAGATATATCTATAAATTGAAAAATCCGGAGTACTCGAAAAGAACCACCAAACAGCGACGAGTGACTTACAAAACCCACACAAGCAAGGATAGTTTTGGTTGAGGGTATGCGTTTCATCGGAGTGCAGTAGCCCTGAGTCCTTGTACACAATTCGTCGTGTTCCCAATTGGGCAATGTGATTAAATGTTCTGCCCAAGGGCACAACGCAGATGGCGTGGGCCATAATCGAATCAATGACCTAAATTGAAAGCCTAGCTGATGAAAATTAAGCTCTATAGTGGTACTTGATCAGTACATGAGGTAACTGCAGATACTTTCATTTCAGTTATTTATTTAATAGTGTTAATGACACATTAACAGCCAGGGCCACATCATGTTGGTGACAGTTTTACGGATGGAGGAAGCCGTAGTACCCGGACAGAACTACCGAGCAACGTCGAGCAGCTGTCAGCTCTCCAACATCGTAACTCTGAACTCTGCACCGCGGCACAGACAGGGTTAGATTGGTTGAAAACATGCGCACCATCGACGTGCAGTATACCTGAGTACACACCGTCATCGTGTCCCCATACAGGCAATCGGGGCTAAATGCCTTGCCCAAGGACACAACACGGGAGCACGAATCAGTCGCTGAAATGGTCACCCATCCAACTACTAACCGCGCTCGACGTTGCCTAACTTCGCTGATCTGACGAGAACCGATTACCGCGAAGCCCACGCACCTCCTTTCATTTTGTGCATGGAAATGCTGGTAAACTGCGTAACCCTTCAACCAACGTAAAAGTCAAATCCGGCCAGCGCATTTCTAAAAAATCGCCAATTATTTTTCATTATTCTTTTTAGTTTTTGTCTCAAAAGCATAGGTTATGACACCTCTTTGGAACGTCTGTTTTTCAGGTATGAAAAGGTTAAACTCAATTATATGTATAAAATCATTGTTATTATTAGTTATCTCGGGGGGGGGGGGGGGGGGGGGGGTAACGTTGTTGTGGCGTTGCGGTAACCGGTTCTCGTCAGATCACCGAAGTAAAGCAACGTCGAGCCCGGTTAATCAATGGATGGGTGACCGTCTGAGCGATCAAATCGGACTCCCACATTGTTGTCTCCCCGATTGTCCACATGAGGGCACTATGACGCCGTGTACTAAGGCATACTGCACGTCGATGGTGCGCATGTCTTCAACCAATCTAACCCTGCCTGTGCTGCAGTGTGGAGTTACGATGTTGGGGAGCTGGCAGCTGCTCTTCGTTGCTCGGTGGTTCTCTCTGGGTACTCCAGCTTCCTCCACCCGTAAAACTGGCTCGGTCATGATAAGCCATTGTGCATAAGTATATGACCTTAATCACCAATAAATAAATAATAAATAGTTGTCTCGGGCAACATACGGTGCACACCTCGAGATTTTAATACCCGGATATCAGTTTTAAACCCTGGGGTGAAGCTGAAAACCAAAGGGTTTATAAAGAGACATCCAGATATTAAATCTCCGCTGGCACCGGGATTCATGTGCGGGGCTAAGGGGTATAGAACCGCTTCTGATAATTCCCATGTGTGTGTTGCCCGAAATAACTATTTTGTCCCGCCTCCTTCCAAAGAAATAATGTGTGGTTCAATAACTACGATAAACGCTTCCAAATGTAGCCTAAAACAATAAGGCTGTAATCCTGTAGTGTTCCAGCACAGTTTGTAATAAAAAGCTTAAATCATTACAAATCGTGTTAAAAGTAATGAAATTATTACAAATTGCGGTGAGAACTGTTCAGGGGCAGATCAAATGAGGGGCGTCAAAGCATTTGTTCTTTAACTCCACCCAGGTGACATGGGAAAAACGTAAGGCGTAACACGAGAACGCAAAAACACTGGCTAACACGGCGAATATTACATGGTTTACCACTTTTGTACAGGTCAAGATTAACCTCTTCGTGGGCCGTAGGCACTTTGAGAATTGTAGGCCTCATAATTGGGGAAAAGCCAAAAAAGTACTGGGTGATATATCCATTTTTATTCCACCATATTCACCTCCATCTTTTCGTGGGCCCCAAATCTTTCGTAAGCCTTAAATACAGCACATGCCTACGTCTAGGTAGCCTATACGTCTTTCTATGCCAGTAATGATTAATGTAACCCTTGATATTTATAGCGACATACAGTTGTCAGTCGCTCCCGTGGACCATTCAAACCCAATGACCAGATTAACGGGGACACACGGGCAGTTTATATGACATGTCGGCGATGGTCGACCGCAGATGGAAAAATACATAAATATTTGACTCGTATGTATGGAGCCCAGTAGGTGACAAGTTGTTGTGGCAAGGCGGTTCCTACAGGAGTAGTAGTGCTCGCACGTTTCAGGGATCATTTGGGGGACCTCGGTGGGGGACCTCAGAAGTGACGTCGTGTCACGTGACCCAGTGGCGCCATGTTGTGTTGCCATGGTAACCCGCGTGAGCGGCCATCTTGTGACGTCATCTCCATAGTGATATGTGATGTGAGTGCGGCGCATGCGCAGCGCGTGTTGTTAGGGTGATACGTGTTTCCGTCGTCCATTTTGTATACTGGAGGCCGCCATCTTGGTTCTATGGTAGCACGTGATTGCTATGTTACCAATGGCTTCTAACAAGACAGGGGTATGTTCGGGGTGTGTTCCTTTGTAGAAGAGTAAATCTGATTACCACAAACAACCCGACAATCCCTCCAAATCACCAAAACATATTTCTTCCTAAAACCTCTGTGCCCCTTGGGCTAAGATGGAGACCATCCCTTCCATATAGGTCCTTTCTGCCCCAAAACGATCCCCAATTGTCTACAAAGGGTATCCCAAGTTCCTTACAATACTCCCCCAATTCCTCGATGGTCCCAATGATCCGCGAATTACGCTCGCCCCCACCACCTAGTACTGGGAGAAGCCCCGAAACCACTACCTGTGCATTCTTGGCATTCAGTTGAGTTATTAAGTCCGTGTAAGTCTCAATAAGCTGAACTGATTTTCTCTCCCTGATGTTGTTGGTCCCCACGTGTACAACAACCACTGGGTCTAGGCCTGACCCCTTAACTAATCCACCCACTCTCTCCCTTAGGTCCTCCACCCTAGCCCCCGGAAAGCACAAATTGATCCTGTTGACACTGTCGGGCCCACACACCACCCTATCTAACCCCCGCACTATACTACTCCCTGCAACCACTAACTGCCTCTTTCCAGTCCTCTTTCCTGTCCTACTACCCCTGTTACCACCTCTGTTCCCACTGGACCGGCTCGCAATCTTGCACTCCGCCACACTAACCTCCATGCCTACCTCCACCTCCACCTCTTCAGACCCACCCTGCTCCCCAGAATTCTCGAGATTACCTAACACACTGAATATATTCACTGAATGACGATAGCCTAATGCAGAGTCAAGGCGAGTTTTACTTTAGTTTCAGTTTAAAAAGCACGAAATTTAAACAGAGCGACCAGTTCGCATCGTATTTAAATTTCAAATTAAAATGCTTGTACATATTCTATCTTATAGAACTCCTAAAACACATTTCGGAGCTCATAATTTCTGATGTCTAGTGTTGAACGCAATCTTTTGATGTTTCCAGTGTTCGGACTGACATTTTTGGCGAATAAAATGAATCAACATCGATTCTTCAGGTGGCAAGATCAAAGACTCAAGACTGGTTCTCTGACAAAAGTTCCCGCTTCTCAGTAAAATCTTTTCAGCCGTTCAAATTGTCAACTATTCAATTCAATTAGCGATTAATTACAGTGAATTCATTTTCAGGGTTGGTTGTGTAATAAACACAGAGACACACTAACGTTTGAGTGGGTTACCGATTAGTAGACTCGAGCGAGTAGCGCTGGGATACTACTCGAGCCCTATCCCAGCGCCACATAAGTGTGGTTCTGTATATGTCTCTTATAATGAACATAAGTCTGACCCGAACGAAATCATATGTGGCGTTCCTCATGGCTCGATTCCCGGGCCTCTTTTATTTTTGCTTTATGTCAATGATATGGACCGTGCTACTTCTTTGAAGATTTTATCATTTGCTGACGATACTTCAGCCAATTCCTTGGGCCCCGATGTAAATACCTTAGTAACAAGTTAATATTGAATGAAATATTTTGGAATGGTGTTCAGCTAATAAACTATTTTTGAATGCAAATAAAACGAAATTTAGTCTTTTGAGTCGAAAAAAATCAATGCCCCTTCGTAACAAAATAATAATCAACCGAAAGGAAATTCAAACAGTTGGATCTGAAGAAAAGGATAAAAATGTGTAAATTTTTAGGAATAAATATAGATGAGAAGAATCTATCATATAAATCCCAAATTTCTTGTGCGTGCACCAAGATAGCGCGTGCAAATTATGCCTTTAATAAGGTTAAAAATATATTACCACACGAGGCTATGAAATCGGTCGATTATGCTCTGATACACAGCCACATGCTATATGGAATCCACATCTGCGGGAATTCAAAAGCCATTAATAAAATTCTAGCAATGCAAAAAAGTGCATTGCGAATTTTTTTTTATTAGGGTTTAACGACACCTTAACAGCCAGGGTCATATCATGTCGGTGATAGTTTTACGGGTGGAGGAAGCCGGAGTACGCGGAGAGAACGACCGAGCAACGACAAGCAGCTGTCAGCTCACCAACATCGTAACTCTGAACTCTGCATCGCGGCACAGGCAGGGTTAGATTGGTTGACGACATGCGCACCATCGACGTGCAGTATGCCTGAGTACGCAGCGTCATGGTGCCCCCATGTAGGCAATCGGGATTAAGTGCCTTGCCCAAGGACACAACGCGGGAGCGCGAATCAGTCGCTGAAATGGTCACCCATCCAACTACTAACCGCGCACGACGTTTCTAACTTCGGTGATCTGACGAGAACTGGTTACCGCTACGCCACCGCGCTCTTCATTGCGAATAATCAGTTACAAACGTTATCTTGCCCACACAGATCCTTTGTTTCCAGGGAACAAAATTTTGAAAATAAACTACCTCTTTAAACTATATGCCTGTCTCTTTGTGTTTGACTGGAAGAACAATAACCGTCCGATGTCCTTCAATAACTTTTTTTGGCTGGAAAGATAATAATTATGGTGTAACGACCAGACAAAGTCGTCTTCTGCGAATATATTGAACGCGAACGAGACACCTGAATAATCTTCCAGTGTATCGGTTGTATTTATCCTCAACCTTTATTATTGTAAGTGGTCTCAAGCTAATCACATGACAAGAAGCCAGTCTGTTGTGAGTTATGTTGGACAGCTCATGGACTGCAAGAGATGAACTTTGTCTTGTGGGAGTTGATGCGATGGTCAGTGAACATGAAATAAACGAATGAACTGGATGTATTTTGAAGTTGCTGTCTTTTCTAATATAGAGCCCTGAAACGGATTGTTACAATGGCGACGATGGTGTTGCTTTGTTTTTGAACTAAACGGAATTACGGACTTTCAGCATGGCTGAGTTCTTGCCTACTTTTCCAGGTTTTGATACGTCTGATTGCAACAATCTTGCAAACAACTGGCGGAAATGGCTCGACAGGTTTGAGAAGTTTATGATGCAATGAATGTTAAGAATAAACCTCGACAGCGAGCGCTTCTGTTGCATTATGCGGGCGCTGCAGTGTTTGAAATTTTTGAAACTTTACCCACAAAGAGACAAATGATTATAAAGGTTGAATACGGTAGCAGAATACCAGGAACCAGTGGTGCCTACAGTCGACTCTGTGAGTTGATTACATATGTGTTTCGTGTTCTATACATCCCAACCTTCATTTTGATGTATAATTTGTGTATATTTAAGACGTCTGATAGCAACACTCTTGCATACAACTGGCGGAAATGGCTCGACAGGTTTGATAATATCTCAAGATCTTGAGATAATATCTCAAGATCTCGAGATAATATCTCAAGATCTCGAGATAATATCTCAAGATCTCGAGATAATATCTCAAGATCTCGAAATAATATCTCGAGATCTCGAGATCTCGAGAAACTATGTCGAGATCTCGAGATAATATCTCGAGATCTCGAGATAAGCATATATAATCGGTGTCACCCTTTCGATCATTTGCATGAATTCACTCCTGTCGCACAAACCGTTTATTTACTTGTCGCATGTTTTTCGACTGCAACATATTCATGCCTCCCATGACAATTACACGAATCCACTCCTCTCACCCAGAAAAGTGAATAACTTATCAACCAGCCACTTTGTTGCGTATTAGTTATGAGAGCCCACCAAATCTCAGTCCAGCACTAATATAAACCGAGTCCCGTCATCGGAGCTTGCACTTGCTGGTGTCTTGTTCCCACTCCAATCCCAAAGTGTCAACCCAGCACCCGGTACCTCCCAGTACCTACTGTAGCGCCTTTTACCCTAAAACACAACGCTTCTCACTATTTTACAAGATGAAAAGTTGGTGTCTGTCTAACACTCCAAATCCAAAGTGTTGATCCAGTACCCGGTACTTCCTAGTGCATACTATAGTGTTTTTACCCTAAAAGTCAACGTTTTCTCACTTCTTTTCCTCTCAGCTCCACGCTGATTGTAGTGAGTTTTGCCCTAAAACACAAAGTTTATTCACTACTTTACAAGACACTCGCCCATAAATACCAAATATTTCCTTCCAGCTCTACATTGAATTGGGTGATTTTTACCACAACTCACAAAGTGTACTCACTACTTTGCAAGATACAGACCCGTAAATACCAAATAGCTCCACCAGCTCCACGCTGAAAGGTTTCACCCCCACAGTAAAACCAGTCACCCACTCCCTTGGTGGAGTTTTCACCTACTTTCCACTTTGGTGACTTGAGACACATCGTCTCTTGACGCGCTGTTATTCCACGGACCCGTCATAAGCATAACTTTAACCCCATCCCACGTCGATTTTGACCGAGCAAATCGACGATGCTACTCGGTGTATAATAACCTTACACCAGCGATAGCTATAAACCTACCGTCGGATTCCCTTTCCTCTCGTTGGTTTGAAAAGTCTGGATTAAGCGTAACTAGTTACCCCTGCGGATAATGCTTCCGGACGAGTGATTAAGGCCCTCACGTATTACCAACGTTAGTGTTAGAAAAGGGTATGCCCAGTACAAGGCTGCAGAAGTCAGACAAAACCGTGAATTTATGGTCAATACCCAGGAATCTCCTGACCCCCAGGAGGAAATTGAAAAATTGAAACCAATAACCTTGAGCCCAAGAGGCGAATGGAATCGCCCCCCCCCCCCCCCCCCCACAATCCCCGGTGAATCCCAAACAACGTGGCAGGATGGGCATGACTAACATTGTTTCCACACAAAACTCAATTACATGTAGTAATGAAAAGATTGGCCTGTCACCAGACAAGTCTCAACGGTCCATGCACCTTTCACGCTTATCCAGGGAGATACCCTAAAGTGACAACTCCAACAGTGAAGTATCCAGTCCCGCGCATATAAAGAAGGACAATTTGAACCCGATTCCCAGTATCTCCGAACGCGATGAAGCCCCTTCAACGTCGTTTACTGCCACCCTTAACCAGCTACAACATGGCACCCCAATTAACAATACGATCCTCCGTGATCCCATACTCTCACCCGGTCACAGGAGACACCCCCCCCCCACCCACCCACCCACCAGTACTTGTGACCCTCATCTTCAATGTCAGCTCATGACCCGACAGTAATACAGGATATCCCGTATCACAAGATTGATTGGCCCTGGGGGCGCCGTGGCTCAGTAGGTATACGTGCAACCTACAAGCCGAGAGGTCCTTGGTTCGGCAACAGCGTTGTGTCCTTAGGAAATACACTTCACCCCCATTGCCTACGTGGGGGCACGGTGGCGCTGTGTACTAAGGCGTACTGCATGTCGATGGAGCACCTGTCTTCAACCAATGCCGACCCTGCTTGTGTGGAGTTAGTGTGTTGGGGAGCTGACAGTTGCTCGCCGTTGTTCGGTGGTTCTTTTCGGGTACTCCGGCTTCCTCCACCCGTAAAAGTGTCATGGTCATGATTAGCCATTGCCCAGAAATATGTGATCTTAAACAACAACAAATAAATAAATAAATAAATAAATTGATTGGTCTCCTATGTTCTTACCGACTGAAACCCATTCCAGCCTGGGAAACCTTAATTTCGCCTTCCATGAGAGCATAGATCCACCAGGACCACGTGCCACAGACCACGCCCCCTTAACTCACAAGGTGACACAGACACACACCCAATTTATGAGAACAACATTTTGCCCGCCCAAACCCCAACAGCGCATCACACCATTGATTTGTCCTCCAACAATATCCAACTATGAATACGCTTTTCTTACTCCTCCAGTGGGACTCCTAACTATACCCCACAAAACGACACCACTGCGAACCACCCTGCAATGATAGTTGAAACTCAAACCCGTAAACATACCGCCCGGTTTGACATATCGCTGCTACAGCTTCCAAAGAAATGTTTGACCCAATTGGCGGTCCTCCCAAAAAAAGCGAAAATGCCCCTCCCGCCCACCAAACAAACAGTAAACCCCGAAATGTTGTGTTGAAAAGATGTCCTCGCGACATTTGAAACAATAAGTAGCACCCCACTTTATATTTTGCTACTCCCAGTCCCATAAAGGGATTTCCTCCCAAAGATACCTATAGTAGCATCCCCACCGTAGATTAACTGGCCATCTGGTGCCTCCCTCCAGCCTATATCAAGCAAACCCCTCTTGGGGCGCAACAACAGTTCCCCTTCCTCCTGGTACCCCAAGAAGAAAGAGGGACCATCTGGAGTGAATCCTGCCAATGATATAAGGGAAAAATGCTGTCATGACACGAGAGCATCGCCTATCCCTACCAGGTTACAACGCATCCAACCCCTCCTTTTCGCTACTCCCTTTCCCACAAAGGGCCCCTTTCCCGGCTGACCTGAGTAGCTCCCTAGATCCCCGATTTACCGGCAATCTGATGCCTCTTGGTCCCTATATGCCCTCCTCCTCGGAGAGTTCTGCCTAGCTTGGGTGCATCACCACCTCCTTTTCTTATCTGAATCTAAACACTGAAAGTTCTGGAAAACTCTCTCATCCAAATGCTGCATGCGGTTGGTAGACAGCTGTTAGATGCAGGCCTGTCTGCCCAGAAATGCTTGCAATTTTCATAATAAGATTCTTCCCAATCTTCACTGTCATATTTGACTTAACGATGGGGTTTTAACAGCATTCTCCCTGCCAGCTCATATAGCGACAAAATAAGTCCTGTTGGTGAAGAAAACGCATAAATGCGTTCAGAACTAATGCCAACTATTGTTAGGAAGGTGAGTTGACCGTGTCAGAAGCCTTAAACCGAATGCACTTCGAATATTTTCCTAGAGTTTGAACAAACAACTCATCAAGAACTAAAAATGAGAAGTATATATATAACATTTAAAGGGCCACGCAAGTTCGTGTTTCAAAAAAAAAATTTTTTATATTTTATTACCATAAAAAAAACTATTTTAACTTATTTATGTGGTAAACATTGCGTTGTCGAGGACCGTTTTTAGCACTTCTGGGCATTTCGTATGTGGCCCCGAGAATTTGCATAGCTATTTTGACACGGGGAATGACATGCAGTTGGTTTTATAAAAAAAAAAAAAATTTGAAACACGAACATGCGTGGCCCTTTAAATGTTATATATATACTTCTCACCATCCGTTCTTGATTATCAGTTTGTTCAGACTCTTAGAAAAATTCGAAGCGCACTCGGTTAAAGGCTTCTGACATGGTCAACTCACCTCCCCAACAATAGTTGGCATTAGTTTTGAGCGCATTTATGTGTTTTCTCCACCAAGAGGACTGATATAGTCGCTATATGAGATGGTAGGGAGAATTCTGTCAAACCCCAATCATTAATTTAAATATGACAGTGAAGATTGGGAAGAATCTTATGAAAATTACAAACATTTCTGGGCACACAGGCCTGCATCTAACAGATACCTACCTACCACATGTAGCATTTTGATGAGAGTTTTCCAGAATTTTCAGTGTTTAGACTCAGATTAGAATAGGAGGTGGTGATGTACCCCAAACTAGGCAGAAATCTTCGGGGAGGAGGGCATATAGGGACCCGGAGGCATCAGATTGCCGATAAAGCGGGGATCAAGGGAGCTACTCGGGTCTATCGGGAAAGGGGCTCTTTGTTGGAAACGGAGTAGCGAAAAGGAGGGAGTGGACGTGTTATAACCAGGTAGGGGCAGGCGATGCTCTTGTGTCATGAGAGCATCTTTCCCTTATATCATTGGCAGGCTTCAATCCTCTGTTGTTGCGCCTCGGGAGGGGTTTGTGTGATATATAGGGTGGTGGAGGCACCAAATGGCCAGTTAATCTACGGTGGGGATGCTACTATGGGTATCTTTGGGAGGAAATTTCTTTATGGGACCGGGAGTTGCAAAATAGAAAGTGGGGTGCTACTTATTTTTCAAATGTCGCGGGGACATCTTTTCAACAGAACATTGCGGGGTTCACTGTTTGGCTAGCGGGACACTTCCGCTTATTTGGGAGGACCGCCAATAGGGTCAAACATTTTTTGGGAGCTGTAGCAGCGATAGGTCAAACCGGGCGGTATGTTCGTGGGTTTGAGTTTCGACTATCATTGCAGGGTGGTTCGCAGTTGTGTCGTTTTGAGGGGTATTGTTGGGAGTCGCACTGGAGAAGTATGAGAAGTGTATTCATAGTTGGGTATTGTTGGAGGACAAATCAATGGAGTAATGCACTATCGGGGTTTGGGTGGGCAAGATGTTGCTCTCATAAATTGGGTGTGTGTCTGTGTCATCTTGTGAGTTAAGAGGGAGTAGCGCATGGTCCTGGTGGAACTATCCTCTCACGGATGGCGAAATTAAGGTTTCCCAGGTTGGAATGGCTTTCAGCCGGTGAGAAAATAGGGAACCAATCAATCTTATGGGACGGGATGTCCTGTATTACTGTCGATTCATGAGTTGACGTTGGGGATGGAGTCACAAGTACTGGCGGATCTCCTGTGAGCGGGTGAGAGTATATGATCACGGATGATCGTATGGTTAATTGGGGTGCTATGTTGCAGCTGTTTAATGGTGCAGTAAACGACGTTGAGGGTGCTTCGTCTTGTTCGGAGATACTGGGAATCGGGTTCAAGTTGTCCTTCTATATATGCGCGGGATTGTATACATCACCATTGGAGTTGTCACTTTCGGGTATGTCTCTGGAGGAGTGTGAAAGGTGTATGGACCGTTGAGACTTGTCGGGCGACAGGTCAATCTTTTCATTACTACATGTAATTGGGTTTTGTGTGGAAACAATGTTAGTCATGCCCATCCTGCCACGTTTGGAATTCACAGGAGGGGGGGGGGGGATTCTATTTGCCTCTTGGGCTCAGGATTATGGGTTTCAGTCTGGGTGTGTAATTGTGAGAACGGCTCCTGTGTGTCAGGAGATTGATGGGTATTAACCATAAACTCACGGTTTTGGCTAGCATCTGCAGCCTTGTACCAGACAAGCCCTTTTCTAACAATGACGTTGGTAATACGTTATGTCCTTAATCACTCGTCCGGAAGCAGTATCCGCTGGAGATAACTAGTTACGCCTAAACCAGACTTTTCAAACCAACGAGAGGAAAGGGACTCCTAGGGTAGGTTTATAGCTGTCGCTGGTGTAGGGTTATTATACATCGGGAAGCACCGTCGATTTGCTCGGTCAAAATGGACGCGTGAATGGGGTTAAACTTATGTTGTATGTCTCAGTCAGCAAAGTGAAAAGTAGGTGAAAAATCCACCAAGGGAGTGGGGATAAAATCTTTCAGCGTGGAGCTGGGAGAGCTATTTGTGGTACAAATCACTCCATTCAATGTGGAGCTGGAAGAAAATATTCAGTATTTACAGTTGTGTGTGTCTTGTAAAGTAGTGATTAAACTTTGTGTTTTAGGGTAAACATCACTACAATCAGCATAGGCTGGGAGGAAAAGAAGTGAGAAATCGTTGAGTTTTAGGGTAAAAAAAAACCCATTACAGTATGCACTAGGAGGTACCGGGTGCTAGGTTGACACTTTGGGTTTGGAGTGGGAACAGGACACCGGCAAGTGCAAGTTCGGATGACGGAACTCGGTTTATATTAGTGCTGGTAGTGCTGGACTGAGAGTTGGTGGGCTCTCATAACTTCGCAACAAGGTGATTGGTTGATAAGTTTTCTGAGTGATGAGTGACAGGAGTGGATTCGTGTAACTGTCACGGGGAGGGGGGGGGGGCACGAATATGTTGCAGTCGGAAAAGATGCGACAAGTGAATAAACAGTTTGAATGAATTCATGCTAATGATCAAAGGGTGACACCAATTATATATGCTTAACTCGAGATCTTGAGATATTATCTCGAGATCTTGAGATATTATCTCGAGATCTTGAGATATTATCTCGAGATCTTGAGATAGTTTCTCGAGATCTAGAGATATTATTTCGAGATCTCGAGATATTATCTCGAAATCTCGACATAGTTTCTCGAGATCTCGAGATATTATCTCGAGATCTTGAGATATTATCTCTAGATCTTGAGATATTATCTCGAGATCTTGAGATAATTATCTCGAGATCTTGAGATAATTATCTCGAGATCTTGAGATACTCTCGAGATCTTAAGATATTATCTTGAGATCTTGAGATAATTATCTCGAGATCTTGAGATAGTTTTTCGAGATTTTGAGATATTATCTCGAGATCTCGAGATAAAAAAAGTATTGAGGGTGGCCTAAATCAGCCACTGTAATTTACCGACACAGACGGTGAAATCAAGTCTCAGATAATATTGAGTTGCACGTCTGCGGTGTTACGACGTAAAGCGTTACGTGAAGATTTAACTTTACAGCGAATTCTTGAAATCGCTAGAGCATTTGAAATGAGTGAGTCGCAAGCATCTAACACTGAATCCGACAAGAAATTACAGGATTCCGAATCGCCATCAATTAATGATGTCCACACGTTTCGAAAACGTCCGAATGAACAGAAAGGCGAAGCCAATCAAAAATCCCGTTTCAATTGTGGTGGAAGTTACCCCCATAAGTGGGTTTGTCCAACAAAAGGCAAAGTGTGTCGAAATTGTGGGAAAATGAATCATTTTCAATCTGTGTGCAAATCAAAGCAAAAAGTAAACAATTCAACTTCTAGGAAGTCCAAGTATCATGTGAAATGGGTTAATGATGATTCAAGTGACAATGATTCAGATTATGTGTTTACAAATACCAAAAGACCGTTGAAGTAAAAAGGTCCATGTGTGGTGATAGACATTTGCGGTTCAGGTGTTAACTTTATGATAGATTCTGGTGCTTAAGTTAATTCAGTTGATGAGCGAACCTTAAATACTCTACCCCAAAAGCCTGAATTATCATCTGCTCATACCAACATTTTTGCGTACTCATCAGACGTCCTTCTTTTGCGTACTCATCAGACGTTATGAAACGGCACATGATTTAGGGCCAATCTCTGTTTCAGCAGTACACATTTTACAGACGTCCAAATCCGATGAACTTATTGTCAAGTACGGGGGTTTATTTGGAGGATTAGGGAAATTTAAAGGGGCACCTGTTGTTTTGCATGTGGACGAATCTGTGAAACCTGTCGCACAACCATATCGACGTATTCCATTTCATTTACGCAAGAAGGTTGTAACAGAATTACATTATTTACTTGAAAATGAAATTATTGAGAAAACGGAGGGTCCAACACCCCGGGTTTCTCCTATTGTTGCCATACCCAATTCTAATTCTAATCATATCAGGATTTGTGTGGATATGAGACTCCCAAATACTGCTATCCAACGGGAGAGACATATTTCACCCACACTTGATGATATAATAAATAAGGTCCATGGGGCCACGATTTTTTCAAAGCTTGATTTGGTCAAAGGTTACCATCAGATAAAATTAGCTTCTCAGTCGAGATACTTGACAACATTTTCAACGCATTTGCGTTTGTACAGATACAAGCGTTTGAATTTTGGGGTGTCATCAGCAGCTGAAATTTTTAATGTAATTCGACAACAAATTCAAAATGTAATTAATAGCATTTATTTAAGTGATGATATTCTGGTATTTGGTAAAAGTCCGGAGGAACATGATCCACGCCCTTGAGAAAATTTTTATGTGTCTTCAGGACTGTAAGCTTACATTGAATAAGTCCAAATGTTTATTTAACAAATCACGCCTGGCATTTTTTGGACATATTTTTTCTGCCGCTGGTGTACGTTCTGATCCCCAAAAAGTGGCTGCCATTCAGAACGTCAGTACTCCCCAAAACTCAGGAGAAGTCAAATCATTTCTTGGCATAGCCAGCTACTGTTCAAGATTTATCCAGAATTTCTCTACATTAAGTGCGCCTTCACGTGAAATTACAAAGCAAAATGTAAAATTGAAGTGGGCTGACATACATCAAGCTGCATTCGAATTAATAAAGAACTCACTTGGTTCGGATACGGTTTTGACATATTTCAATCCGAACGCCAGAACGAAACGGACGACCCGCGTATAGTTGCATATTCTAGTCGTAGTTTAACTGCTGTAGGGCAAAAATATTCTCAGATAGAGATGAAGGCGCTAGGGATAGTGTGGGCCTGTGAACATTTTCATCTATATGTCTTTGAAAGGGGGGGGGGGTATTTAAGATATATACAGATCAAAAAGCATTGCAGTTAATTTTTGGAAATCCCAAGTCCAAGCTCTGTGCTCGAATTGAACGATGGGGTTTGAAATTACAGCAGTATAATTTTAAAATTATAAACAGACCGGGAAAGGATCGAAACCCTGCGATTACATGTCACGTCACCCACATGAATCCAACAGTGTCCTTAAAAAGGTGGATGCTCTTGAACAGTACGTAGAATTCATTGCATCTCATTCAGTTCCCAAGGCAATGACGTTGGATGAAATCCAAACTGCTACAAAAAATGATCCAACTTTGCAGAAATTGATTGATATTTTAACAAACAAATTTTGCAAAGATCTTGAAAATTTCGAAGATGAGGTAAATGTATCGGATTTGAAGGCATTTTGGCAGTTATGGAATGAACTGAGTGTTTCAGAAAATATCATTTTGCGTGGAACAAAATTGATAGTTCCCGAAAAAATCAGAGAGAAAACATTAAGAATTTGCCATGAAGGGCATTTAGGGTTAGTAAAAACGAAACAGTTACTCCGAGAGAAGGTTTGGTTTCCCAACATTGACTTGGTGTTTGAAGACTTAATAAGAAACTGTGTACATTGTCTGTTTAATTCAGATAAACCAAAGCCAGAACCCTTG
This sequence comes from Pictodentalium vernedei, assembly GCA_031216915.1. Classification (NCBI taxonomy): domain Eukaryota; kingdom Metazoa; phylum Mollusca; class Scaphopoda; order Dentaliida; family Dentaliidae; genus Pictodentalium; species Pictodentalium vernedei. The sequence continues at coordinate 506,749,508 of CM062295.1, forward strand.
AAAATGCTTGAGTTGCCACAAGATGTTAGGGCAAATGTTTCTGTAGATTTTTATGGCCATCTCCCTAACGGGGAATACATTATTGCTGTTGTGGATGAATAGACACGTTTTCCAGAAATAAATTTTGTCAAATCCACTTCTACGAAAGCTGCGTTGCCAAAATTGTTTTCCACTTTCTGAATTCCCCAGACTTTAAAAAGTGGCAATGGATCACGATTTCATGGCTCAGAATTTGCACAATTTGCTAGTCACTTAGGTTTCACACATCGAAAAATTACCCAATACTGGCCTCAAGCAAATGGAACAGTAGAACGGTTTATGAAAACAATTGGTAAGCGTGTGCGGATTGCATATACGGAACGAAAGTCGTACAAGCAGGAATTGTTTTCATTTTTGCGAAATTATAGGTCTACACCCCACTCATCAACAGGAAAGGCTCTAAGTGAGCGAACAGTCCATATCAAAATTCTTCACAAGTCTCAAGGCTTAATAGTGCACACCCATGCAGTGGCGTGGGCGCACATAGGTAACCCACTGGTACGTATCCATGATTTTAGAATTTTTCTATATACCATGCAACAGAGTTTGGGGTGCCATCTGGCGGCGTGGCTCTCCCACTGGCAAAAAATCTAGAATCATTGTAACGGATATTTAATTGTTTTTGGTTTTTCCAAGGGCATTATGTAAAATATATTGTCGCAGAATGCTGAAAACTATGAGAAATAATTAAGTAATGAAGTGACTTTTGAAGTTAGGTTGTTGATGGAGAGTTAGGTATTGTTTGAAAGTTCGAAGTGCCAATGCCGTCCGTTGCCGGTTTCGTCAGATTCAAAGCCCAGTTTCAAATTTAATTGTGAACGTACACTTCACAAATTGCTGACAACGAATAAAAAAATAAAACAAGTGATTTATTGATACTTTTAGTGGGCCTTTTTCATTTGTGGGGAACTTAGCGCGATTTCCTTAGAAACAGCCGGAGTTCGGATGAATTCAAGTTATGTTGACGTTCGGTCTGGGGAAATCTTTGTTCTCAAAACACTGACGCCGAGTGACGGGCATGCAGTCTTGCACTAAGGTGCAGTAAAATTTTACAGAAACAGACATGCACGCGAACAGCGATATTCATGTATTTCCTCGATTTTTCTTCACAAGTTCACTGGCTCCAGTCTATGAACTATTTTTACCAGTGATACAATACAATTTCAGTTTAAGACTGTCAGAATTACAGTGTAGCGGCCAGCCAATTTTGTGATCCGACGTGTTCTCCTAAACTAAAGGCTAAATACCAGAACCACTCAGAACTCCCATTTAAATTACACTTCCTCTGTATTTTAGTAAACAATGTTTTAATTCCTGGATGCTTTAGACTTTGCAACCAGAATAGAACCGAATTCCTCTTCAAACTAGTCAATGTCGCCCTCCTCGTCTGACCAACATCTGGAGGTGGGGATTCTGATATTTAGTATGTTTAAAAACTTTTAAATTAAAAAGCCTAAATACCAACCTCCCCAGAACCGACCCCTAAATAACATTTGCACACCGATGCCAGAGAAAATATTTCATTTCTACTAATTCTAACTTGTTTTAGCATTCAAAAGGAAAGTGAAATTGAATTTATTACAAAATGTGAATGCATTTCTGCCTGTCTGTCCATCCATCCACCCATCAGTGAGTTGGACAACTCATAGCCTGGATGATTCGTACCTCTGGCAATTGGTACCTTTTGCTGGACAATTCATACCCCAATGTCTGGACAATTTGTACCTTTTCCCAGGACAATTTGTACCTTCTGTCTAGACGATTCGTACCCCTCCTCTGGGCAGTATCCGACAGTTCGTACCCCCTCTGGACAATTTGTATTCTCTTCTGCAAATTCATACCCTGCTTAATTAACTCCCTCTGAAAACTTAAACATAGAGATGGGGTTGGGAGAGGAAAAAAAGGCGATGTCATTTCTATTATTTTAAAAAGACACAGAATATCAAATTTCATGACTTTATAAAGTAAAAAGCAAGTACACACTTAAAAGGTTCAACATCACAACGGCAAAAAGAAAATGCTCTATTGAGGGAGCTCAGAATTAAATTATTAAGGCAGCATGCTCTTTAACTTATTATTTGGGGCGTCATAAAATTATTTATTGTTAGATCTTCATCAAGTTAAAGAATTATAGTGGCTTCATTAAAAAAATAGTGTTTTAACTGTAACACTACATCCATTACTATCTACTATAAATTTTCTTTTACCATGTTCGGACCCGAAGTTGATAATACTAGAGATCGCTTTTTCACTTATGCTGTTAAGCGATGGTTCACCCATTGAAGTTTCATTTCTATTCATAAATCTTGTTTTGCTTGGTTGTTTCATGCATATGTTTATGTTTGTATTACTATCACTCCGTCGACTTTTGATTTTCATTTCACTCAGCCAAAGCATGAGTCAAAAACATTTAAAATAATTAATACACGAGACAGTTTAGTACACTTACTTTAGACAACTTGTACCAAAAAGGAGACAATTCATACCTTTTACTGGGACAATTCGTACCTTTTGTCTAGACAATTTGTACCTTATTGTCAAGACAATTCGTACCCTCTAATTGTGGTATGAAATTATGAATTGTCCAGGGTGCAAGTTGTCCAAGAACCGTCCATCACAGACAGCGATTCTTTGCTTTTCATTTACCCGGTTGTACATGTACATTTTCAGAAGCTGGCTTCTGACTATTTTTCACACTATAACCCCCTCCACCTTACACACACACACATACACAACTATATTAAACATTAAAGAGCACTATCTTTTTGAAGCAAATATCTGATTCATCTTCTCTGGAAAACATACAGGGACATTATATTTTCCTTAATTTTACTCTTTTTATCAAAATGGGTCATGAGTGCCTGCAGGGATCAAATCCAAGGTTGTGAAAGTGCCTTTATGGGTACTTGCAGCATAAGCACCACACTACAGAATGAATATTTGAGGTTTTAGGCATTTTAATGGTTCTATGAGATGCCACATGAGCTGCACTGTCATGCTGTTAGAAAAAATCAATGTGTAATGTTTTGTCAGAGACATACCAATGACTCGAGATGCTTTAATTAAGAAATCTGAGTGATTTTTTAAAAAATTGCTAAATATTCATCAAAGACAATGTGAAATATCTTAAGAAGCAAGAATGTGATTTAAAAACTATCACAAATGGGAAATTTAATATCATAAGAGGTTTGTTTTGTGTCAACATCAAATAATTTATGAATTATATCATAGTTTTGGATGAAAGTGGGTATGCTGGGGGTTTAGGGGACACATTCAGGGCTATATTTTACCACATCAATATGTAGAAGAAAATTTGACATCATTTGTTAGGGTAAAATGGCACTGTCTATTGACATTGGTGATTTATACAGCTGCAACCCCAGTTTTTAAAACAAAATTGACATTCATTTTGTTTTGTGTGGAGTGGAGGGTGGAAGGGGTGAACACCACTCTCTCTCTTTCTTGCAGTATGGTTAAATGCGACAGATTTTTCTCCAAACTATTGTCTGCTGATGCAGATTTTAGTTTTATTTTGGGATTGGGGTAGTTTACAAAGAAAGCAGTGAATTCTCATGCAGAAATGACTCTTTTATCAAATGAAAGAGGTAAAATGTATCTTTGGAATGATTAGAATGTAGGTTAAAACCCCACTGCAAAAAATCCCCCAATCATTTTTACACACTTAGCAAAAATCCCTCCCCCCAGCTTTTGAGGGTAGTACCACAGTCTCCCACATTATTTTAAGAGCAGTTTTAAGAGCAGTACAAAAATCCTCCTCCAGGCCTTTTACACCAAAAGGTTAAAAGGTAGTCCAAGAGGATTGAAAAACTTATGTATTTAATTTGCAAATTACATAAACACTCATCACTATTTACAAGAAAAACATGCCTTATTAACTATTTATCAAGACAGTTATTTATTTATTTATTTATTGGAGTTTAAGGACACTTTCAACAGCCTGTGTCACCTTGTGTCGGACAGTTTTATGGGTGGAGGAAGCTAAAGTGCACTGAGAGAACCACTGGGCAACTGTGACCAACTGCCCCACATGCTAACTCCACACAAGCAAGGTTAGCATTGATTGACGCAACAAGTGCTCGGCCTTGAGTGGTAAAAAGCTTTGGACATTTTAGTATGGCTTTAAATATACTTCTTACAAATTAGGTGGTGGGGGATTTTTGTTCACCATAAATTATGGAGGGAGGAATTTCTGTTCACCTGAAAAAAACATGGGGGGGGGGGGGGGGGAGGGGGGGTGTGATTTTTGCACATTGTTTGAAAATGATTGTTGGGGGGGGGGTGGGGATTTTTGTCATGGAAAAGTTTTGTAGGTTACCCTTTAGAAGGTTTGGGGTTGATTATAGGAAATGCACACATGTAAATACACATGTATTTTGGCTTCCAACACTGATTTAATTATTATTTTGTGGATATTATACGTATTTCACATTTAAATGTTCATTCGAGAACCACAGACCGAATAATACTGTTTTATTTTTTTGAAAAGTTATATTTTTGTCACAGTCAGCAATAAAGGCCATATATTCCCCAAAATAATGCAGTTAAATGCATCTTGAGCAAGTGTTGCATCCAGAACTGAGAAGTACACTATAACTTCTGGCAAATGCCAAATACACATGTAACCACCTATTTTACCCTATTAACACTTTTAATTAAACCATGGTTTCCCCTCATAGTCCTTGTGATAGAGGGAATTACAATTATATTCCAATCCTCTCCCAAATCACCATCCAAACACTTAGCCAGAAAACCCATATTTCACTTGTATTCACTGGTATAATAGAAGTTTTCTCCATATTATGATAACCCTTTACCTGACATGAAAAGAAGATACCACTTTTGAATAACTAATTTGAAGTAATTTCTTTCCATTTTTTGCATCAAAAACATAGCTATGACCCCCCCACCCCCCCTCACTGGAATGAGCTGAATGAGCTCATTCCAATGAGGGGGTCATAAGCTATGTTGTTGATGCCCTCAAAAAAAAGCAAAAATAATTAACATTTAATGGCAATTTTGGTGAATGGTGCTAGCCGGTTTTGGCCATTACATTAAGTGAATGATTAATAGAATCTTTCTCCATATTATGGTGTTAACCCTTAACCTTACATGAAAAGAAGATAGCACTTTTGAATAACTAATTTCTTTTCATTTTTTGTGTCAAAAACATAGCTATGACCCCCCCCCCCCCCCCCCTCACACACACACACACACTGGAATGAGCTGGACAAGCTCATTCCAATGAGGGATCATAAGCTATGTTTTTGATTGCAAAACTGATGAACATTGAATGGCAGTTTTGGTGAAGGGTGCTAGCCTGTTTTGACCATTACAATGAGTGAGTGATTAAAAATGTTAAAAAACAATTTCTTCATTCACAGAGTATTTTGGAACATAAATTCGGGGAAAGTGGGTGGGGGGGGGGGAGTACAGTGGGAAAAGTAACAAAGTTACAAATGTGAATGAATGGCTTTTGTGCACAGCTACCAATATAATAGTCTGATACTATGATAATGATACTAATGTCGTCAGGGTAGCATGAAACTACATTAACACTTGTCCCTCTACCACCCATATTGAACCCCTCAGCCGATGAGAAAGTTAACAGCATACACTCTCAGTTTCCTATGATTTGCTTCAGTACTCAGCACTCAGGGTCCACTGAGTTTTTTTTTTCTGTTTGACAGCCCTGTCCTGGCTCTTCTCACTATATTTTCCATTGTATGTCAGTCAGTATTCCTATGTACATGTAGACTGTCACTTTCAAAATATGTGATTGCATGTCTGTCTGTCCATCATACCATTCCTATGTACATGTAGACTGTCACTTTCAAGGTATGTGATTGCAGGTCTGTCTGTCCATCATACTAAGTGTTGGTTTGCTTTTCATTTGCACAGTTCTACATTTTCAATAACTGGCAATTGCCCCCCCCCTCCCCCCCCCCCCCCCCCCCCCCATACACACACATGCACAAATATATTAAACATTAAAGAGCACTACATTCCTGAAGCAAATATCTGAGTCATCCTCACTTGATACTATGCATGCATGTATTTTCCATAATTTCACTCTTTTTTTATCAGAATTGGTGCCTGTAGGGATTAAATCCAAGGTTGTAAACGAGCCCTTTTGGGTACATGTACTTGCGGTACATGCACATCACAACAGAATCAATATCTGATGGTTTTAGGCATTTTAACAGTGTTATGAGATACCATAGGAGCAGTGCTCAGCTGGTCATACTGTTGGAAAAAATCAGTGTTTAGTGTTTTGTCAGTGCCATACCAATGACTCAAAGCATCTTAACTGAGAAAGGGAGGCTTTTTTCACAAGAATGGCAAAATATTCATCAAACGCAATGTGAAATATCTTCAGAAGTCAGAATGTGATTTAAAAACTATCACAAATGAGAAATTTAATATCACAAGAGGTTTGTTATGTGTCAACATCAATTAATTTATGAATTTCATCATAGTTTTTGATAAAAAGGGGCATACTGGGGGGACACCTTCAGGGCTATATTTTGCCACATCAGTATGTAGAAGAAAATTTGACATCAGTTGTTAGGATAAAATAGTACTGTCTATTGATATTGGTGAATTATATAGCTGCAACCCCAATTTTTGAATAAAATTGACATTCTTATTGTTTCATGGGGTTGGAACACCACTCTTTGTCTTGCTGTGTGGTTAAATGCGACACATGTTTCCTCAGAGTATTGAATGCAGATGCAGATTTTAGTTTTATTTTGGGATTAGGTTAGTTTTCAAAAAAAGCTACATGAATTCCTTACCTCTCAGCTTACTCATTAGGTAACAGAGTAGAAAAATGTGTTGGAGGCAACAGCAGTTTTTAAGTCATTTGACACAGTTTGAAGACAGTTTTCTTTGAAAGAACAAATTTCCCATGTTTTTAACTCAGTGGAAGCCAAAAGTTGATTTCTCATGCAGAAATGACTCTTGTCACATGAAAGAGGTAAAATGTATCTTTGATAGGATTGGGGTTGATTAACCCTTTACCTAACGTAACAGCCAAAACCGGCCAGCGCTATTCTCAAAAATCGCCAATTAATTTTCATTATTTTTTTCATTTTTTGTCTCAAAAACATAGGTTATGACCCCTCGTTGGAACGAGCTCGTTCCAACGAGGGGTCATAACCTATGTTTTTGAGACAAAAAATGAAAAAAATTAGTTATTCAAGAATTATTTTTGCAAGTGTCGTCTGCTTTTCAGGTTAGGTAAAGGGTTAAGGAAATACATAATTTGGCTTGCGAACCCGATTTAATTATTATTTTAATGAATGAATGAATGAATTTTATTTAGCGGTATACAGCAATATAGATATGTACATTCATACAATACAAACAAGAGATTAACTATGCATGTATACCGCAGGGAGACGACATAGCCAGATTGGCTGTCTACCTGTCGTCTCCCAGGGATTATACTGTGCAGCATTGGAATCGGACTATCAGACAACAGTTCGTTTGTACTTGGATGCTGGTGGCTTGGTGCAGCTAGCTTGTCTACCTGCCAAGAGACGAGAATATGTCCAGACATATACAGCACCAGCGGAGATGGGTCACTGGATAACCACGACACAATTCCTGTCATACTTCTCCCCCACTGACAGCCACAAATCACGACGTCATTCCGTGCGAAGCTCCCACAGAGAGCTCCCCACTGAATGATGCAAAACGTTGGGAGTCATCAGCTAAGTAAGACCCTACCCGCGGTGTTTACCACTAGATTTATCGGTATAGTTGACTACAGGGTTGGAGCTGTATCTGAAGGATACCGACAAAAACAACTACAAGATTTCACTGTAGTCATTCAGCAACCCAGTCCGCCGGTACTGTTCTTGGAAAGCGCTAAGTTAGTATAATCTTGAAAATTCATAGCCACATAATTATCTGAAAATATTCTGCCTGTTCTAAATAGAGCATTCGTTACAGTATGGATTATTACAGTCGATGTTATCGGAGTATTGGGACAATAATTTTACGGTTAATTGTTTTTTGAAAATGTTTCTATTGCTGCTGTTACGTAAATCGAGCTCTAAGTCATTCCATAGTTTAGGGTATATATGTGTTGGAAAGTTCTCAAGAGCCCTTGTTCTTGTTCTGCCAATTTGGAGAAGATCTCTCCTTCTACTTGCTCTGCCCGTAGTATTGACTGCAGGGTGGAAGTAGTGTCTGAAGGATACCGGCAAGTTATCATGATACCAATCAAATACAAACAGGCACGCGTGGAGTTTAAAGAGGTCGTTTACTTTAAGAATCTTATTTTCTCGGAAGAGAGGATCAGTGTGTGCTCTGTATCGCGTGTTGTTTATTATGCGGATGGAGCGTTTTTGAAGAAGCAGTATCTTTTTAATTGTTCTAGCATTGCCCCAAACATTTATCCCATACACTAAATGTGTGTGTATCAGGGCATAATAAAGTGTTTTCATCGCTTCTCTGGGAAGTGTAGTTTTCACTTTATTTAGTGCGAAATTCGCCCGAGCAATCTTGGAAGAAAGTTGGGATATATGGTGCTTTTACGATAGACTATCATCAATATGTATCCCTAAGAATTTAAGAGATTTCTCTGTATCATTAGTACCTACTTTGCTTATAATTTGGCCGTTTATTAGAATGTCGTAATGAATTGTTCTTTTGCCGGAGGGGTTGATTAAAATGTATTTAGTTTTAGTAGCATTTAACACAAGTTGATTCGCACAACACCATTCAAATATTTTTCCAAGCTCTGTGTTTATAAGTGCGGTTAATTGATTTGGATCAGGGCCCGAAGAATGTCCCGAAGTGTCGTCAGCAAAAGATAGGAGATTCAGGGACGTAGCGCGATAAATGTCGTTGACATATATTAAGAATAGTGTTGGACCGAGTACCGAGCCTTGCGGAACACCATGCGTTATTTTTACTCTGTCAGATATATGCTCGCCATATGCAACGTACTGTGATCTACCAGATAGAGAGCTTTTAAACCAGTCATTGCCCAATCCTCTAATACCGTATCTATATAATTTATTTATTAAATGTCATGGTCTATGGTATCAAATGCTTTCGAAAGGTCCAAAAATAGTGCCAATGTACTGTCCTTACTTCTTTTATTATTTGCATCTGATATAGTTTTCAGCAGCTGCATGACAGGATGCACCGTACTATGATTTTTCCCGAAACCGTATTGATTTGGATTTAAGATGTTGAAGTGATCTAGGTATTTTACAAGCCTAACTGACATAAGTTTTTCCAAAAGTTTTGAGAATGTCGGTAGTATGCTGATGAGTCTGTAATTTGTAAAATTGTGTTGGTCACCTGCTTTAAATATAGGAATAACTTTAGCAGTTTTCATTTTATCTGGAACAGCACCGTGTATAAACGAACAATTAAAGATATGTGTTAGAGGGGTAACAATGGGGTCAATGGCTTATTTAAGTAGTTTTGAACTAATATCATCACAATCTTTGCTTCCTTTCGACTTTAGAGATTTTACGATATTCATAACTTCAAAATCACATGTTGGGCTTATATAAAAATTATTAGTAGAGTTTGCATCCATGAAGTCGTGAAATGATTTGTTGGTGGCGGGTATTTTTTCACTCGATTGTTTACCTATACTTGCGAAATAAGCATTGAATTCGTTAGCTATTTCCGTCGGGTCATTTACTTCTTTATCATTATGGATAAAAAATTTAGGCAAGTTAACAGCTCCGTTTGACCTTTTGATGGCTTCATTTAGTATTTGCCATGTTTTACGCATGTTATATCTATGTTCACTCAGAACATGTTTGAAATAATTTGCTTTGCATTGCTTTTTTACTTTATTAAATATTTTACAGTAGTTTTTATAGTTGGTTACATTGGATTCGGTTGGGTTTTTTAACTTCTTATTATAAAATTTGCTTTTATTATTCGATGATACTATTAGCCCCCTTGTCATCCAAGGTTTTCTCTTTATAAATTTTTTTTTTCGTAGAAACACGTATTATCGGGGGAAAGCTACATCAAATAATTCCAGGTATATATCTAAAAAGTTGTTGTATGCTGTGTTTGGATTATCCGAACCCATAACTGTCGAAAAAATTACATTGTGAGAGAAGTAATTTAAAAGTTTCTATAGTTTCAGCATTTACCTTCCGTATCCATGAATAAGATTCTTTGTCAGATTTTGGCGGAATAATTTCTACGTGAAAAGTACCAAAATGATCGGAAACATCAGTTATTATTATCCCAGATATTGAAGTGGAAAAAAATATTGTTTGAAAATATGTGATCAATGAGAGTGGCTGAATGTGTAGTCAAAGGGGGTGGTTTTGTTATGACAGGTAAAAATCCTTGGCTAAACATTAAGTAAATGTAGCTGTCTGTTTTGGGGTGGGAATCATATTTCAGAAGATCAAGTTTAATGTCACCCATTAAATATGAAGATATATTTTCCTGATTTAACTTATCTGTAATTCATTTAGTTTGTTTAGGAAGATATCAATGTCCGCTTTCGGTGGAGTATTGGGCCTGTAGATTATCCCAATGACTTTCCGAGATTTATTAACATTTAATTTCGATAAGGAGCGATTCTATGACGTGAGGTATGAAAGCCGACAGATCATGACGAACTTTGAAATCAATGTTCTCTTTAATAAATAATCCCGACTCCTCCTCTACCGTCATCACCGTCAGGGACGGATATTTTTTATGAGATTATGATAACCGTCGAGGTTGTACGATTATGTTTGAGGGGACATGAAAAATTTCTGTTAGACCGAATGAGGTCAAACTTATTTTCGGTTCCTTGCAAATTAAACAGAAGATCGTGTAAGGAGTCCCAGTGGGCATTAATACTCTGACAGTTAATATGAAAAAGCGAGGAAAGATTGGGTTTCGTTGTTGATGGTTGATCGGAAATTTTCTGGCAAATAATACTTACATTCGGGTTTATGGCTGTGGAATGGGGAATCCTCAACGTCGTCGGACGAAGGAGATGTATTGTTGTAGTGGGTTACGAAGTCGTATTCCAAGACAGTCTGGACCTCGTCTAAAGTTATTTTACCCGCCATACTGATTGGCAGCACTTTGTGTCACCAGCCTCTGTAACGTTGTTGCATAAAAGTGTTAAGCTATTTGAAATGTGTCTGGCAGTCCGACTCCATGTGCTCAGAAAAGGTAGGATGGTAGAAAAGGAAATTGGAAACAAAGAAGAAATCATTGTGATAAATATGAGATGTACAAACAGTTTCATTATTGTGTGTATTATAATGAATGGGAGATGGGCTCAGGAGTGGGAGGACATGAGCAAAGTACAAGACGAATGCCGTATAATTAAATACTCTCACTTCTCGCCTCCAGTACACAGCCTACGGCCCTTAAGGGTCGCAGGGCATGCCCTGGACGCAAAGAGCGAATGGATTTATTTTTCTTTTCTTTTTTTATATTGTGTGTGTTCTACTAGCGTTTCCACGTATATTGCTGGTTGCATGGGTCTGATCGTTACTAAGAAAGACACCGAAGTGTCAACCCGGAAAAGTATTAACCACTTACCAAGCAAGACGGCAAACGTGTAAATAATTCACTTCAAGCTTCCAAAACGTTGTAAACAAATAATTATTCATTTCCCGGCATTTCAAGAGGTGGATGTGTGTGTATGTGTGTGTGTGGTGCTGGGGGGGGGGGGGGGGTCACTGATATGACCATTGTATGGAAATATCAACCCCTTTTTTTTCAATGTCGAAGGACGACATTCATATGACGGTTTCCGGTATAATTAAATATTTTCACTTCATGCTTCCAAAACACTGTAAGCAAATACTCTAATTCACTTCCGATATTTAAACCGGGAGGCGCGGCGAATGGGTGGTGTGGTTATTGTCGCTTTCTGCGTATATTGATGGTCAGTTCTGATCATCGCTACAAAGGTAACTGGTATGACCATTGGCGGGAAATATCAACCCTGTATCTATCTTTGTCAGTTCAGGTTGTAACTAAAAAGGTAACACATATGACCAGTGTATGGAATATCAACCCCGTATACCTATCGATGTTAAGACAACACTCGTATGAAAATTTCCTGTACGATTAAACATTTTCGGTTCTTGCCTTCAAAACACAACCTACGGCGAAGACATGCTTTGGGAGCAAAAAGTGAAAATAATTTTTATTTTATATATATATTTTTTTTTTATGTTTTTTATTTTTTTATTTTTATTTTTTTATTTTTTTGTGGCGGGGGGAGAGAATTTCCGCGTATATTACGAATTACCCAAAGGGTCATTGAAATGTCCACTATTGAAACATCAACCCTTTAACCAAAGATGTACAAGACGAAACTTGTATAAACATTTGCCTTAGAATTAGACTCTCTCACTTTCCTTTTCCAAAACACCACCCACGGCCCCAAGGGGTCGTCGCAAGGCATGCCCTGGAATCGAAAAGTGAGAATAGTTTTATAGCGATATCCGAGTATATTGCAGGTCAGTTCTGATCGTTACCAAAAAAGACACTGAAGTGCCCACCATGGAGAGTATTAAGCACTTACCTAGCCAAGTGCAGGACGAAACGCATGTAAAAACTCACTTAGTGTTTCCAAAAAACAGTCAGCAAATAAATGATTCACTTCACGGTATTTCAACGAGGAGGTGCGGGGAAGGAGGTGTGTGTATATGTGTGTGGAGCAAGGGGGGGGGGGGGAGTAATTGTCGATTACTGCGTAGATTTGTTGTTTCAATTCTAATCGTTACTCAGAAAGTCACAAAAATAACCACTGTAGGGAAATATCCCCCCCCCCCCCCCCCTAATTTATCCATGGAGAACATGACACCCGTATGAAAGTTTCCCGTAAAATTAGACATTTTTCACTTCATGTTTCCGGATCACTATAAACAATTAATGACTACTTCCCCGTTTTTTTTTTTTGTTTTTTTTTTTTTTTTTCAACCGGGGGTGCGGGGGAGGGGGGGGTAGAGTATTTTGTCGGTTTCCACGTACGTTGCTTATCAGTTTTGATCGTTACTATGAAAGTTACTGATATGACCATTGTAGGAAAATATCAATCCCTTACCTATCCATGTAGAGGACGACAATAGTATGAAAATTTCCCATGTAGTTAAACTTTTCACCCTTTGCCCCAAGACACAACATATGTCCCCGAAGGGTCGTTGTTTGTCAGTTTTTGATCGTTACTAAGAAAGTTACTAATATGACCATTGTAGGAAAATATCAACCCTTTACCTATCCAAGTAGAAGACGACATACGTATGAACATTTCCCGTTGCAATCAAACATTTTCACCCTTTTGCCCCCAAGACACAACATACGACCCGAGGGGTCGCAAGGCATGCATGCCCTGCAGGCAAAAAGTGAAAATAATTTATATTTTTATTTATTTAATATTAAAAAAAGCAGTAATAATTAGACTTTTCTCCTCCTGCTTCCAAAATACTGTAACTCATTAATGATCTACTTCCCGTGTTACGCAGGGGAGAAGGGTGGTCGGTTCAGATCATTACCAAGAAAAATTACTGGTATGACCGCTGTGGGAAGAATATTAATCCCTTATCAATCCAAATAAAGGTCGACACAAGTATAAGAAAATATCTTGTATAATTAAACATCCTCACCTTTTCACCTTTTGCCTCCGAAGCACAACCTACGGCCCAAAGGGTCCCCTGGCATGCCTCGGAGGCAGAAAGTGAACCCAAAAGTCATGCCTGCTGAGAAAGCAATGACCTTTTGCCTAAGCACCTACAAGGCGACATTCGTATAAAAAAAAAAATAATAAAACAAAAACAAAAAAAAAAACAAAAAAAAACAAAAATGTCGCACCTTTCGACATTTTCGCTTCTTGATCCCCAAAACACTGTAAGCCATTAATGATTCACTTCCCCCGTGTTTCAGTGGCACCGCGTTGGGTGTTTGGCGGGGTTGGAGCATGTATACAACCAGCGACTTCCGCCTTAATTGCAAGTCGGTTTCGACTGTTACCAAGAGACTCACTAATATGACCGCTGTCAAGCCAAGTAGAAGACGACACTCGTATGAAAATCTTCCGTGTAATTGAACATTTTCACTTCCTGACTCCAAAACAGAACCCACGGCCCAAAGGGTCGCAAGACACGCCTCGGAATGCAAAAAGTGAAGATATTTTTTTTTTCTTTTGTTAATGATTTTCGCATCAGCGGCCGGTCAAAGAGTTATTATTATTCGCATATATCGCAGGTCTGATCTGATCTTTACCAACCCCCCCCCCCCCCCCCCAAAAAAAAAACAAAAAAAACAATGAGATTACCACTACAAATAGCATTAACACTTTACCCAACGAAATACGAAGCAAAACTCGCATAAGAAGTTAACTTATAATTAAACATTCTCACTTCCCGCTTCAAAGACACAACCTACGGCCCAAGGGGCCGCAGGGCATTCCCTGGAAACAAAAAGTGGAATTATGTTAATTATTATTATTATTATTATTATTATTATTATTATTATTATTATTATTATTATTGTTGTTGTTGTTGTTTTAACGATTTCCGCGTATATTACAGGTTGGCTCCGATCATTACCATGAAAGTCATTGATATGGCCACTATAGAAAGTATTTACGCTTTACTTAACATCCGGTGTTTCAACGGGAACGCGTGGTGGTGGTGGAGGGGGGGGGGGGGGGGGGGCGAGGTGCATGCGAGACATGCCATGGGAGCAGAAAGGGGAAGTTTTTGTTTTCTTGATTTTTGCATATATTACCAGTAGCTTCTGATCGTTACGTTTGGAAAGGCGAGAAAGGACTACATGTACATGTTAAGTAATTTGTTTTTTCACTTGTGTAGGATTACACTATTTAGTTGGAAGATAAATATTCTTCCAAATCATCCATTTGAGACTTTTTTGTTATTCGACGCACAGTTTCGTTTCTCAGTTTTATAAATATTACTCCGTCAGCTGTCCAATTACCCATAATTTTTTACTCTTTCTGTAGTTTTCTGGCCCGCGAAGCAATCTGTGCTCGAAGCTTAGTCAGATCTTCGTTGAGAAAAAGTTTTGTTGGGGCAGATGCTTGGCTTGATTTAACGCTTGGTAATTTAGATGAATCAACTGATTTCAGTTTTGATTTGGATTTGAAAAGAGCCTGTCGTTTTCGGTAACTAACCAGGCGAAAGATAATGGGTCGATGAGATGTAGCACCAGTTTTCGGTCCTATTCGGTGACTGCGCGAAATATCACTCAACTGAAGTGGGACACCGATCGCATTGGCCATTTCTAAGATAGCAATATCAGTGTTCTCTTGGGGTGCCTCGGGGACTCCCATGAGTCTGAGATTTGTCCGTCGACCGTACTGCTGCAAGTCGTCGAGCTCTTCGGATAGACGGTTAATTGTCATGTCACGTTCCTTGACATTTCCAAAGCATTAATTTTTGCCTCTAGTGACAGGAGACGCGGATTAACCAAACAGTTAATACTTTTCGTTACAGCTTTACTGACAATGTCTTCCAGAAGTTTTTGCACAGATGGGTCACTCAGACCTTGCACAAATGAAATTGGGGGAACATGCGCTTCTTGTGACGACATATCTACGCTACCCTTTACTGTTTGCGTTTGAGAGTTATGTGAATGCAATGTTTGCGTAATGGAACATTCGCCGTCAAATAGGTCTATGTCAGAGTTAGACGCCGGAACTTCAGCATAACCGGGAGAACGTGAAGAATCTGGTGTTAATTTAGGCTTCGGTTTTTTGTATGTGGTGTCACAAGGTTGGATTCATCCGATTCTCGACGTCGTTTGGGTTTCGGTTTTTTCCTTCCCATTAAAATAAACAATTATTAACTGTTGAGTGTTGACAAATACATCTATGAAAAAAACTTGAATGTTTGTATTATTGACTGTTTATAAATAGAACGAAAATAAAGTTTATAGTCAATTTTATAAATGGAATGAAAATATAGGTAAATGTCGAATGTAATATCAGATTCTCACACTTGATTACATTTGATCTAATCAAGACAACGTCGATAACGAATTGATAGTCCAGGCACATTAGACATAAAAATGAGAAAGTAAGGAAAAAAATCGGAGAAAGCTGATTTTTTTATATGTTTCCGGGATACACATTGCGGATAAAGTGCGAAAAGTCCCCGCGAATCCGAGTTGAGCTTTTTTCGTTATAGCGTTTTTTTGATGAAAAAAAAAATTTAAAAAAAATTCGACCCAGCTCCATATTTCTCATTCTTATTCGCCTTAGTAGGGTGAGAAACATAAATATCGTGCTGAATTATATTGAGAATACATATCCCCAACAGAAAATGCCAACTTTGTACCAATCCTCACACTCAATGGTGAAATATTCACGAAAATGTACAAAATTACGAAAAAAAATCTATTGTTTTCATACACACAACGATACACAACGTCCATTAAATCAAATCTACGACTACTTTGGGAGTTAAATTATATATCAAAAATTGCAGAAAAGCAGTGGCTTTATAATGATATATAACAATAGTCATTTATTCCATAATGAACTGGTGAAACGTGTGAAATATTAACCATACCCCCTAAACTCAAATTCAAACGGCATCGACTTTTCTCATTCAAATACCGTATTATAGCATCATTGTTTCAATTTCCATGTTCGATTAAATCACATAATGTGGTGTTCGCCTACACTCAAGATGCATTGGCATGTAATGTGTGCACGTCCTTGATGTGTACTCATAAACAAATTTGTATTGTACAGACAACGTCATATTTAGGGGCAATTGGTTCGATCATGGCTGGTAGCGGCCTGGATGAACTTTGGGGGACTGTTTATGCTGGTGGGTCAATCCATCATTTGATCAGTGGTCATGCATATTCAAGAGCAGTTCGTGCCCATTTGCTAACACAAATTGCCATTACAAAACTTGTGTTTGAAGAAAGCCGAACACTAGATAACATAGACTGCACAGAAGTCAATGAAATATTCTGTGGACTTGCCAGAGGTGACTGTACAACAGCTGACGCTGTCAATCAAGAAAGTGTCAACCATCTACTGTCAAAATTACACGAACTGCTCCAGAATGCGTCCGTAGGACGCACAGGAAAGCTTTGGGTACAATACTACGAGCAAATAGGTCTTCTCCAGTTGTTCTTGAGAGCAGAGCGCACAGGCGACTGGGAACTCCACACATATTGTGTTCGTAATATGATTCCAGTATTTCACGCAGGTGGTCATTTTGCATACGCAAAAAGTTCTCATCTCTATTTGCAGCAGATGAATGAGCTAACAGAAATAATGCAACAGGGTGATTTGAAGTTGTTCACTGAGAAAGGTTACTTTACCATAAGGCGCTCAGATAAATTCTGGGACGGGATATATTCTGATCAGACCATAGAGCAGTGTTTAATGAGAATGTTCAAGCTCCCTGGTGGTCTCACACATGGCAGGGGAATAACCGATAGCACTGTTGCGAAATGGGTACATGGACTACCTCTTTGCCTTCCGATATGTAATGCTCTCGAAAATTTTGTTCATGTTCACATTGGTCATGGCGAACAACATCGGGATCTCCGTCAAAGTTCACAATTGACTGATGCCAATGATATCACCAAATTATTGAACTGGCTCAGAGTGCATTCCCCCTTTCAGAATAGAGATCCACTACAATTAGTCTCTATAGCGACCGGGCTTGTGGCCGACGAAACTGTGAACTGTGACCAAGTTCGCAAAATTGGTGAATGTTGCGTATCGAATGTTGTAAGCAAAACGTTCAACAGCATCAAACTACGACGTGTTGACACTGTGAAGTCTTTCACATCGATGGCAAATAGCATCAAAGTCCGTGGAAGTAAGGTAGTGATTGACCCCACAATTCTGGTCAACCGCATCACATGTGTTATTCAGTCACAAGCAGAGATGGAAGAGTATCTCAAATATGAACTCGCCCCGAAACCACCAGCATTGTTTGATTCTGCTGGAATGAGGAAGACACAGAAAAGCACGCTCGGTAAGATCCTCAAAACATACGGTTCCGAGCAAACTAAAATCCCAGAACATTCTCTGTTTGTTGTAGATGGTGGATTTTTACTGAGGGCAGTTGTATGGCCTAAACAGTCGTCATATAAGGACATATGTACATCATATTCCAATTATCTAGTGAGACATTTTGGGGCGAACGTCGTGGTTGTTTTTGATGGTTATGCTTGTACAATGTCGACAAAGGGCATGGAACAAGCCCGTAGATCTAAAGACAGGTATTCCATTGATATCAATATCTCACCCGAGTTACCAGCCACCACACCCCAATTCGATTTCCTTGCAAATGCCAAGAACAAAACCCAACTGATCGATCTTCTAATGCAGGAGCTATCTGCTATCAATATTCAGTCCAAGTAGGCCGAGGCTGATGCTGATGTACTGATAGCCGAAACTGCACTTGACATCGCTCAAGATGACAACAATGTTGTCGTTGTGGGAACAGACACAGACTTGTTAGTCATTCTTACCTCTCGAGTTCAACCGGGATGTAATATTCACATGATGTATTCCATTACCCCAAACTTACTAGTTTCAGTTAGTGAAATAGCAACCAAAATGGGTGACCATAGAAGCAGCCTCCTTGTAGCACATTCTATAAGTGGTTGTGACACTACTTCTGCACTCTTTCGAGTTGGTAAGAAGAAAGTATTCAGTACAATTGTCTCCGATGTTACTAGCGACTCACAACAGTATGTCAACACAATTTTGGCGGATGACAGTACACCAAGTGCAGTAGCCGCTGCCGGGGAACAACTTCTCCTGATCTTATACGGGAGTAAAACTGTTTCCTCTCTCGACCAATATAGATATGTCACTTACAAGCGTTATGTAGCAAAATCTAAACTGAATAAACCCATCGACCTAGCCTCACTCCCACCAAGCAGCGATGCTGCACAACAACATGTCTACAGATGTTATCTCCAGGTCCAACAATGGCTGGGCACTTCGCTTCCTCCGACGGATTGGGGGTGGTCGCTAGACAATGGACTTCTTGTACCGACTGCAGCCACAAAGCCATGTGCCCCCGATAACCTACTGAATCTGATCAGTTGTGGTTGCAAGAGTGCTTGTACAAAAAGGTGTGGGTGTAAGAAGGCAGGACTCTCTTGCTCAGGTTTGTGTAATTGCAGTTCGAATTCTTGTAACAGCCACAGAAACACTGTCCTGTCGGAAATTTCTGAGTTCGATGAATAATATGTATATAGGTCATGTCATTTCTGTATATAGCGTTGATAATAGTCAATGTAACTTAATCCATGTTGATTGATTTGTACATTCTGTAAATATTATTTATTGATTTTTGTACATTCTGTAAATATTATTTATTGATCTAATGTTGCCAGACACAGACGTGTCTGTTCGGTCCCAAGCCCGAAAATAGTTGAGTTCTCATGCTGACGAATTTTATGCCAAAAGGGGAACTCGGCCAGAAGCAGAGGGGGTCTTCCATAATGTCTATTTTGTAAGCAATGATAAAAGTCTTCAAATGGTGGTGGATTTTTTATCGTCTGTCCAACTAACATCCCGTTCTGTACTACGACCCTTTGGGCAAATCCGTTAGGAAAATCGTCATTTTTTGCGTAAATCCGATACTTTTTTGTGAATTTTCAATAATTTTTCGCAGAAATTGTCACAGAATGCACATTTTCCTCTAGGTTAATGTATATTAGACATTATGTAGCTCGAAATACGCGTAAACAAAAAATACAGTTGGATCAATTCGAGATTACAAAGTTCGTGCGATTTTTTTTTATTTTTTTCAAACGCGTTTTCGAAAAAAGGCTGTAGAAAAAAAGCTCAACTGGGATTTTAGGGGACTTTTGTCTAATCGTTCAGTGACATGTACTCGACATTCCCTGAAAAAATCAGCTTTCTCCGATTTTTTTCCCTAGTGAAACCTAATGTTCTTGGGCTATGAGTTAAACAGGACAGTGCTCAGTCGTTTCTCGCCTGTGAATAACTGTACATTGAAAGAACAATGAAAGATCGTGAGTTGCAAATCGCGAATCAATGAATCTTGTCGTACAGTCTTGTTGTACAGTCGATGACGAATTACACTTATTCTTCAAAATCATCTAAATTTGGGTTTATATTTTTATAATTAATAAACCGTTACAATCAGACAAGCTAATTGAGATTCCTATAACAGACTTCATAGCTCCTCTATGTAACTGTCAAGTCTAACCTGTATCTCAGAGATCGTATATTCAGTAAATAAGCTCAAAATAGATAATAAGTAATAACACCACAATACACGAAAAATCATGGATGAATCTTGTTTTTTCCATTGAACATTCCCAGGAACAAAACGAGTGAAATTTCACATACAAAGACACTTATCGGATACTGTTTTACATGTCGATTTATTAGTCGAGTTGTGACGAAGTCAAACTCGACTTATAGTTTGGTGAATGGCGGGCGGGCGGGCGGGCGGGCGGGCGGGCGTAAACAATTGGTTTCCGGATGATAACTTGATAGTGGTTGAACTCACATTCATTAAACTTCATACGTAGGTTGGTCTTGGTGGGAGGAAGAACCCTATTGATTCTGGACATGCTACGTCGAAGGTCAAGGTCACAGTGACCTTGAACGTAGTAAATCTTAAACAATTGGTTTCCGGATGATAACTTGATAATGGTTCAACTCACATTCATGAAGGTAGATTGGCCTTGGTGAGGGGAAGAACCCTATTGATTTTGGACTCGCTACGTCAAAGGTCAAGGTCAACGTGACCGTGAACATAGTAAATCGCAACAATTCCTCCGGATGATAACTTGATAGTAGTTCAACCTACATTCATGAAACTTCATAGGTGGGTTGGTCTTGGTGCGAGGAAGAACTCTATTGATCTTGGACTCACCCGATCAAAGGTCAAGGTCACAGTGACCTTTAACATAGTATATCGCAACAATTGGTTTCCGGGTGATAACTTGATAGTGGTTCAACCTAGAGTCATGAAACTTCATAGGTGTGTTGGCCTTGGTGCGAGGAAGAACCCTGTTGATCTTGGACTCACCAGGTCAAAGGCCAAGGTCACAGTGACCTTGAACATAGTATATCGCAACAATTGGTTTCCGGATGATAACTTGATAGTGGTTCAACCTAGAGTCATGAAACTTTACAGGCGTGTTGGCCTTGGTGCGAGGAAGAACCCTATTGATGTTGTACTCACCAGGTCAAAGGTCAAGGTCACAGTGACCTTGAACATAGTATATCGCAACAATTGGTTTCCGGATGAGAACTTGATAGTGGTTCAACCTAGAGTCATGAAACTTCATAGGTGTGTTGGCCTTGGTGCGAGGAACTGTTGTCACAACTCGACATTGGATCGGTGATCCTGAGCGGCATTTTTTAATTTTCCGACGAAACGCTTGTTATCGGCATTTTAACAGAAAATCTTCACTCCACCAAGCACAGAAAAAATTTAACGTCCATCCGCCATGATCACATTTTATTTCACATTTAACAATTAATTTGGGTACCACACACCTTACAATACTTTTTTATTGTTTTGAAAAGTATGTTTTTGTCATCGTCAGCAATAAGGGCTATATATTGCAAGCAAATTCACATCTTGAGCAAGTTTAGTCTCCAGGGACACACTACAGCCTCCAGCAAATGCCAAATAACAACATATTTTACCCTACATGTACACATGTATTAACAAATGTAATTAAACCATGGCTCCCCATCATAGTACTAGGGGCAGAGGAGGGTTCCATTCTTTCAACCCCCTTCCAAATCACCATTCAAACCCACAGCCAGAAAACCCATATTGCACTTTTATTTACTGGTATTTAGATGTTTGTCTGAATTATGCTGTTAACCTTTACTTATGAAAAGCTGATTAACCTTACCCACAAACTTATTGACTTACTAACTTTATGTGTCAAAAACTTGACCTTTTACACCATTGGAATGACCTCATTGCAATGAAGGGTCATAAGCTATGTTGTTGACACAAACAATGAGAAAATAATGAACATGGAATGACAATACTTGTGAATAGCACCAGCAGCTTTTGACTGTTATATTTGGTAAAGGGTTAAAAAATGTTAGAAAGTAATTATGCCCCCGCTTCGAAGAAGTGGGGGCTATATAGGAATCGCCCTGTACGTCCGTCCGTCCGTCCGTCCGTCCGTCCGTCCGTCCGTCCGTCCGTCCGTACGTCCGTCCGTACGTCTTTCCGGGCATGAAATTCTTGTGTGCGCAACTCCTCCTACATTTATCAATCAATTTGGACAAAACTTTTCAGACATCATCACTACTAAGTGAACATGCGCATATTCCAAGATTTTTGATCTGCGACAATTTTAACCAGGTTATCTCCCTTTGACTTAGATTTATTGTGTCTTTCCATCCGAACAAATTCTTGTGTGCGCAACTCCTCCTACATTAATGAACCGATTTTGATGAAACCTTTCAAACATCATCTCTACTAAGTGAACATGTGCATATTCCAAACTTTTTAATCTGCGACAATTTTAACCAGGTTATCTCTCTTGAACTTTGATTTAATATGGGTTTCTACATGAAATTCTTGTGTGCGCAACTCCTCCTACATTTATCAATCAATTTGGACAAAACTTTTCAGACATCATCACTACTAAGTGAACATGCGCATATTCCAAGATTTTTGATCTGCGACAATTTTAACCAGGTTATCTCCCTTTGACTTAGATTTATTATGTCTTTCCGTTCGAACAAATTCTTGTGTGCGCAACTCCTCCTACATTAATGAACCGATTTTGATGAAACCTTTCAAACATCATCTCTACTAAGTGAACATGTGCATATTCCAAACTTTTTGATCTGCGACAATTTTAACCAGGTTATCTCTCTTGAACTTTGATTTAATATGGGTTTCTGCATGAAATTCTTGTGTGCGCAACTCCTCCTACATTTATCAATCAATTTGGACGGAAGTTTACAGACATCATCACTACTAAGTGAACATGCGCATATTCCAAAATTTTTGAGCTGTGGCAATTTTAACTAGGTTATCTCCCTTTAACTTAGATTTATTATGGGTTTCTACATGAAATTCTTGTGCGTGCAACTCCTCCTACATTTATCAATCAATTTTGACGAAACCTTTCAAACATTATCACAACTAAGTGAACATACGCATATTCCCAAATTTTTGATCTGCGACAATTTTAACCAGGTTATCTCCCTTTAACTTGGATTTATTATGGGTTTTCAAATGGGATTCTTGTGTGTGCAACTCCTCCTACATTAATGAACCGATTTTGAATACATGTTGCACATTGTAAATGTGTTTTTCCAAATGTAAACCATATATGTGTGGGCTCTTTAAGTATTCAGTGCTGTTCTGTGGAAGGCCACATGCGAATACAAATTTCAACAACAAAAGCGGGGGTATTAATCACCTTCAGTGTAGCGGGGGAGGAATTCGCTAGAATTGTGCACTTGGTGATACCTTCCTGAAATTTGGCATGATGTAAGGGTAGGCATCAGAGATTTCAAAATCGATCGGCTACAAGTTGGCACCATCCTCTAGCCACCACTAGCAGCGAAATCCAAAATGGCCGCCAAGCGGATCGAAAAAAAGCTATTTTCGCCGATCGCACAACTGAAGCTCCAAACCTAACACCATACATGTGCTGTAATTGATGTGAATGATGGAGTGAAGCCCTTGGAACAAGTTGGGGGGAAGATTAATGGATAATGGGATCAGAATTTCCGTCGATGTGTGCGTCTGTGTGTCTGACTGTCAGTATGATCGTCCGTCCGTAGATAAATTAGTGTTGAATGTTTCTCGGGAATGCAATGGTCAAATGAACATGGTATGAGAGATTCCTGTCAACACATGAACAAGGGTACTCGATAGTATGCAGCAGTGGGGATACTTGGACATTTGATAATCCAATTAAAGTGACAGTCTATTCTCAACTTCCGGCATTTTCGATAGATTTATTTTCTAAGAAAATAAAACTATCAAATTTCTAGAGGAGTTCTGGTTCAATCTCAACACCATAGCGACACGTCTGCCAGCAAGGGCAGTGCTGGAATGAACTCGGGATGCATTAGTTCCCGTTGTTAATTATACAATGTTATCTTGCCAGTATAGAACATTGGCAAAATGGGACTAGAAGGGGTGAGTGTATGTTTGCAGTCATTCGAGGTACAGGAATATTTTTTGACTACAAGTAGTATTCTTCATTTTCGGCCAGTTAAGATGTGGTGTGTTCCAAGTCAGGATTAATGTTGCCGACACTTAATGCCCATCCCTCATGGTATGCTACTTTACCAGGGATATAGAGATATAGCCACCACTGGGAGCCAAAACATGACCTTTGATGTCGATGAGTGGTCGAAATGTTTTAGCGAATAACTTATCGAAATATGATCCGGTATGGCAATTTGATACCTTACGTTAGATTTATTAGATCAACTCAGGTATGGATTCATTGAGACATGAGTGCGCTACAAGATGAAGGATTTCCAAGTTGATTTGCTATGGAGTAGGAACTGACTAGTCACATGTGGCCTATGGCCAGAGAAAGACAAGGATACCATAGATGAACACACGGGTGAACGAAGGTATCAACTGTTGTACAGAGGCAAAATAGTTGGGGATATTGTATCATGCTATGCATGAATTAACACCGTCTTGTGCAGTAAATAACAGACTATTTTCCGAAATCTAAAACTGTATTCCTATACCCCGGACAATGTAGCAAGCCACATGGGATGAACATTTGTTAGCAAAATCAACTCAACTAGAAACATGACATGTGTTAACTGGCCGAAAATGGAAAAAAAAATACCAGAATAGGAGATGACTGGTCCTAACATGACAGTATACTACTCAATATTGTTACAACAGCCACCTTCACACTTACACAAAGGTGTGCACCTTAATCCAGCTTTCAAGCATTTGCAATTGCCCTTGCAGGCCTTGGCACAACTACAGTGGAGCATCAGTGCACATGCAGCACTTGCGTCTCCTGGTGAGTCCAAAATGGGACCAGAATATTGAGACGTGGATTCCACTCCCATCCGTACTGTGATGGGTCTGGCACACATAAGTGTTTCTGCAGAGCACGATGCCAAATGAAAGATGACACAAGAATTACCCTTTTTACATGTTGATACAGAGCTGCTTTGGTGGGCGGGATGTTTTCCATAGACTTAAGGCCATGTGTGAACATATGCCGTCTCGCATCATTGACACGTGTACTGACACAACTGTTACTGTACATCTGTATGGTGAGTTTTTCGATATGCTGCATATGAGGGGAATCCTCTGAAAAGACTTGCGGATTCTCAGTCAATTCTATCATCATTTCAGTTGATGCGGGAAAATTCATCCATGCATTCCATCCTGTCTTCTTCCCAATGCCGAGCATGCTGGATGTTACATCACAACCTGTGAAGGCGTGGAAGAAAGTCAGGGCCTTACAGTAATCAGGTCCAAGTTGTGAAGCTATCTCATGAATTGGCATATCTTTATATGCCTTTCCAATTCCAAACCCAATCCACAGCTCACTGAGTCCAAGGTCACGGAATGTTGCGAAATGGTGCAAAGACAGAATGACGACATCAGAATCAACCGTGCGAAGAAAAGCTATTTTGTGACCTTGTGAGACTGCATGGTTGAGATGAAGCATCATGCGCGTGTCTGCTTCCTCGTGGTTCGATGGAGATATGTCACATAAGCTAACATCCTTATTGCATAGTACATATTCTCCTGATGTCGTTAACAACTGGTACTCGGATGTTGATGTTAATTTCAGCAGTTCAGCAGACAGGAACTTGAAAAATTCGTCTTTATTCTCACTAACTTTCAAGAATGCCTGCCAATTCTTCCCTTTAGGTAAAGGGACGTTCTCGGACACCCGTATCAACCTAACTGCTGTCTCACCGAGGCGTTTTGCTCGCGTCTGATTCTTCAAACTGCCTTCGGGGTAACAGTCATAGATCGCATCAACCCTTGTGGTGTTCGTGTTAATCAGAGATTCGATGTATGGCAATAATTGCAATCGAGCATATTCTCCAAACAGATCCGCTTTCTGTGGTTTGATTACATGGACTACAGCAGGCATATCCAAGATGACAACTGAAGCTTGTCTAGCTGCTGAATTCTTCCCTTGTGCAGGAATAGCTGGTAAACAATTGAGAATTTGAGATTTTGTCCCACTCCGTAGCTTACCTCTATCGGATAATGCTGGCGGATCACGTGCATTCTCGTGCATGAAAAACTCATCCATGTTTGAATCAGGCCGGGCTTGCAGTGAAACGAACATCTGGGTAACTATTGCGGCAGTTGCTTTACTTGACATGAGTTTGTCTCGGCCTTTGTCCAGGTTGGCTGGGGGTGGGTTAAGGAAGGTATATATATTTGCCTTGGGAATAACATCATTCAGGGGTACGGTGCATTCCACAAGCCTTTCCTTCAAGAAAGTGGAATATAAATGCTTGCCCCTTTCGGGTAATGACCGTAAACTCTTACTAACTTCGGGGTCCATATATTCGCCAGTATCTAATGTCACCAGCTGACCACTAGTTTCATCATAAGGGTTGATAATGAGTCCCTGATTCACCAGATCGAGGAGAGATTTCAATTGATTCAGAAATTTTTTCTGCTCTGATACCGAACTTTCCGGGTGTTCCGTGTTATCTGATGATGTTGTGTGGAAACTTGCATATTCATACTCATCTATAACACGCAGAACTTCTGACCTTGAAAGCTCAATAACGACTTTCTCTTCAGCCTGGCCATAGAGACCTTTTGGACCACTGTCTTCTTTGAGTAGTTGGATACTATGTTCTTGGCTCTGATCTAAACCCATCATACTGAACTTCCTCTCACTACGCTGGACCACAAAATGGCCTTCCATGAATTTGTTGTGGATTGAAGGATGCCGCCTGGGTAGCTGAGACATGTCTCTCAGAAATACGGGGACCCACCGACAATAATTTGTATGTCCTAGGGCAAAAAAGTAACTGCACAACTCATCGATAGAACACAGTGTACCAGGCCAGTTACCGATTCGTTGGTTCCGAACGAATTGACAGCTTGTCAAGAGAAAGTTCCGAACGATTTCACCCCAATAGCGCGCAGTTGGAGATTGTGAAAGAATCCTCTGTTCCCACATTTCAAATGACTCATGGGGCCCAGTCTGCTGACAGTAAATCTCATAAGCATTCTTTCTGAGGATCTCAAGCCAAGCTAGAGTGAGAAGATATGCCTGTCGCGTCCTCTTGACATGTTTCCCACCAAGTAGGGATGATGCTACACCGGGTGTGAATATCTTTGCGAGGTGAAACATTCGCTCCCAACCAGAACCACCCATAAGCTTACCACCAGCTTCTTGGGTGCACATTTCAAGATGCAGGAATCCAATCATACACACCATTCGATCCTCACCTATCTCCTCTGGGAACAGCCATTGACATTTTTTCTGCCTGGCATACAACGGACAGTCACCTTCAATGACAGGTATCTGGCCGGGGTTTACGAAAGCAGTAGCTTCCCTGACCACATACATAGCATGCTTCTGCATACTGAGTGAGTCCGCTTTCTGCTCACTGAAAACAGGGAATACCCCAATAACTGCACGAGGTTTGACATTGTCTTGATCTTCATGTTTTGAAAAGAAGCCTGAAAAGGTCACAGGGACTTCATCAAGCTGCCAGCTGCCATCAACCTTCCCTTTATTGCTGATCTGTGACACATGAGACAACCAGTCATTCTCTCCCACGTTCAAATCTGCATATTCATTGGGCCGTACATTACATTCATCTGGAGATTCAAGCCTGATGTCCCCACCAAAGTCTTCAACGAAAGGAACAAATGCATAGTCGTCTGGGAGTTCAATTTGTGTGTCTTCTGGAACATCTAAACTCAGTGGTGGGGGATCAGTACCCACATTGTCCCTGCTCAGTTGACCAATGAGTGTGATGGACGTACCATGCATATCAGATCTACCAGATACATCAATGTTATCAGTGGTTCCTATCGAGAAAACATTACGTTTGCAGTTAGCTGGGACTACAACACCTTCGTTCTTGAACCGCAGTGAAACAGCTCTCGCGAAACTCCTGCGAACATCCATTACGCGATCATAAGAGACAGAGAGTCCCATTTGATGAAAATCTCTGATAAGATTTTTCATACGATCATGGGCATGCAACTTCAAACCCACATAAAGAGGCATTGGAGTTTCTCTGTCACGTCTCTGGTGAACATTTTGTGCATGTTCGGAGCGTTTCGCTGAATTGCTGATCAACATCTGTGAAATAGTACAAGCCACTCGAGTCTTGGCATTAACAGTCTCATCATCGCCTAAGTTCTGTATACTACATGTGCCCTCAAGTAGAACTCTAAGAAGAGTCAGGAGTGAGTTGGGTACAGGCTCGCTCAAGCAATAAGATGAAAATGATCCCGTGAAAGGAGCTTGAGATATGAGTATGTGTTTACGCAGAAGAAGACCCACATCAACTATCTTTTTTGCCTCTTCCTCAGACACTATACGAGTTAAAGATTCGGACAACAAGGAGCCAACTCGAAACCTACTTGAAATAAACACATCTCTACCCTGTGTGAAGGCGTCCCAGCCATCGCCCAATTTCTGCAACAAATGTTCTTTGAATCGAGTGGAATGTATTTCTTCACTAAGCCAATCAGAACCGACTTGCTTCAACCTCCGACTGTACAGATTCTTGAGATCGACAAGCTTCATCGCGGAATCGTTGTGTTCAACAAATGTTATGAGCTCTGCCATAACGAGAGGGTCATAGGGCAGGCCTGACGCGGAATGTTCGGCGTTCTTCGACTTTTTAGATTTAGCCGCTCGTGCTTCATTGGCAAGCTTACAATAACAGGTTTTGTGATAGTAAAGATCACTAGCAGCGGAATCAAATGCTGCATTGACCCGAGAAAAAACAACCCAGTTCTCGGCTTCCTTTGCCATAATTTTGAGTTTATTGTTATCAGACATTGATCTGCAAATAGGCTCACTGCTGTCACCTTCGCGTTTGTGACAATAAACACACTGGGGCAGTTTCCTGTCACAGCCAGATTCAAAACTTGTCCGTGTTCTTTTAGGACTCAGCGTGGAGCAGGATGCCACTGCCTCATTTCGCTCTCGCTTGTGTAGCACGCGCTGTACGATGTGAGTCCGAATACTGTCACGGCATGTCTTATGATATATTGCCTTATTCGTCAACAGTGACATCGACATACACTCATCACTCTCTCTCATCAAACAATCAATGGTCAAATTATATGGAAGCTCAACGCCATTATCTAGGAAGCGCGTTATGTCTTCCTCAATAGCTTTATAGGCGTCATGAAAACGAGATTCTCTATACGGACGCATCAATTTCTTGGAACTGTCTTGCTGGCAAAAGCAACAACGTTCCCAGTCAGTACTAGTCCGTACACGAAGAGGATTCTCACTCATTCTGTGAATGATTTTTGTGAACAATCGCGTTCTCGAATTAATTTCGACAGACAAATCAGAATTGCTTGCGGAATTACGCCAAACAAGAGATTGTATGGCAAAGAGACTGCTTCATAAAGAGCGTTGTTTCTCCGGGATCAGCGTCATTCAGGTTTGCCTGAATGACGCTGATCCCGGAGAAACAACGCTCTTTTCAAGTTCCAAGAAATTGATGCGTCCGTATAGAGAATCTCGTTTTATTCTACATCATCTCCCACGTCTGTTTCCAACACGTGCGTGGATCAGAGTTCACTTTCGCGCCCTTACAATCGGATGTATAGTCGGTAGACCGTCGAAAAGGAGGTTCCCTTCAGCCGCTGGCGGCCATTTTGGATTGTGCCGCTACTGGTCGCCACCGGTCGGTGTCAACTTGTAGCCGATCGTTTTTGAGAACCTCATAGCCTACACTAACAGTGTGCCAAATTTCAAGAAGGTATCACCAAGTGCACAATTCACCTGTATGTGACGAATTCCTCCCCCGCTAGTGATAGTTCTAGTTTCTTCATGGAAAGAGTATTTTGGAACACAAATTTGGGGGTGGGTACAGTGGAAAAAATAACACAATAAAGTTGCAAATGTGAATGAATGGCATTTGTGGGGGCATGGTGGCGTTGTGTACTAAGGTGTACTGCACATCGACGGTGCACTTGTCTTCAACCAATGCTAACCCTGCCTGTGTGGAGTTAGTATGTTGGGGAGCTGACAGTTGCTCGCCGTTGGTAGGTGGTTCTCTCCGGGTACTCCGTCACGGTAATGATTAGCCATTGTGCATCAATATGTGACCTTTAACACCAATAAATAAATAAATAAATGAATGGCATTTGTGCAAAGCTACCAGTAAAGTAGTCTAGTACTAAATTTTCCCTTTTATTTGATGCACAACCCCCTGTTTTTGGGTCGGAAAAAGTTCTCTGAAGGGTTAAACTTGACAAAGATATTTGAATCCCAAAATTAAAGTGATGCGATCAAATTTTGGTTAGCTCAAGCTTTGTTGTCACGGCTCCCATGTTACAGCACAAAACTGCAGAAACAACTGTGAAATATTGTTCTCTCCCTGAATCAAGTCCCCAACCACCCACCTACCCACCCATACTGAAGCCTCAGTTGATGAGAAACAATTGGAAAGACTGTACAGTATGTTTTTGGAAACTAAAGTCAATCTCATACACTCTCAGTTTCCTATGATTTGCTTTGGTACTGCAGCACTCAGGGTCCATTGAGGGTTTTTTTCCGTTTGCCAATCTTGTCCTGGCTCTTCTAACAAAATTTTCCATTGTATGTCAGTTTTTATTTCTGTGTTGACTTTCAATTTGTCTGTCTGTCTGTCTGTCTGTCTGTCTGCCTGTCTGTCTGTCTGTCTGTCTGTCTGTCTGTCTGTCTGTCTGTCTGTCTGTCTGTCTGTCTGTCTGTCTGTCTGTCTGTCTGTCTGTCTGTCTGTCTGTCTGTCTGTCTGTCTGTCTGTCTAGCAAAGTGTTTCTTTGCTTTTCATTTGCCTGGTTGTACATTTTCAATAACAGGCAGCTGACTATTTTTCACACTCTACTCCCCCCCCCCCTATTCACACACAAATATATTAAACACTAAAAAAACTCAAGTTTTTTAAGCAAATATCTCATTCATCCTCCTTGGAGACATATTTTCCACAATTTCGCTCTTTTTATCAGAACGGGTTTATGTGGGGTTTAAATCCAAGGTTGTGAAAGTGCCCTAATGGATAATTGCTGCTCAAGCACAGCACCACAGAATCAATATTGGATGCTTTTGGGCATTTTAACAGTGCTTTGAGATACCAGATGAGCAGTACTGGTCATACTGTTGAAAAAAGCAGTGTTTTATGTTTTGTCAGTACCATCCATATTAATGACTAGTCTAGGTGCCTTAATTGAGAAAAATGGCTTTTTTATACAAAAATTGCAAATGATTCACCAAACACAGGATGTGAAATGTCTTCAGAAGCCTGAATGTGATTTAAAACGTTCACAAGTAGGGTATTTAATGTCACAAGTTGTTTGTTTTGTGTCAACATAAATTAATGTATGAATTATATCATGTTTTTGATGAAGAGGGGTATACTGTGGGGGGGGGGGGGGGCATATTCATTGAGGGCTATTTTTTTAAAATTTTTACCACATCAGCATAAATTTCCCATTTGTGATAGTTTTGTCGCAAGATGTTTGTTTTGTGTCAACATCAATTAATTTATGAATTATATCATAGTTTTTGATGAAAAGGGGTAGAGGGGCTGGGGTGGGGTGGTCACATTCATTGAGGGCTATTTTTTACCACATCAGTATGTGGAAGAAAAATTGACATTAGTTGTTAGGATAAATGGCAGTTAAAATGGCAGTGTCTGTATTGGTGAATAATATAGCTGCAAGCCCAATTTTAGAAACAAAATTGACGTTCACGTTTGTTTCGTGGGGTGGGGGGGGGGGGGGTGGAACACAATTTCCCAAATCTATTGGAGCAATGGACACAAAAGCAGCTTATCTAAGGACATGTGGACGTGTGAAAGGCATCAATAATTAGGCCACATTGAAACTCTTTTTTCAAATTTATTTCCCCTTCACCTTGTGTGAGGACAATAATAATCTATGTGAATCATTGAATTGTGATCAATCACGAAACGAATGTCAACTCAACAACTCTATTTATAAAAATGGTCCGTATCGCCGATGTGGGGTCGCGTTTTCCTGGCTAACACAACGGTGGGTAACTTTGAACCAAAAAGCATGATAGGACCTTTTTCTAAATAACTAATTTGAACAAAATGACTACGTCAACTCAATAATTCTGCTGTCTATATCCGACCGAACACTTTCGAATTTGTCGAGACAATTGTCCTGGAAACTCATACAATAAAAAAGAATCAAATCGGTTAACATTTGTTCAAGTTATGGCGCCATCATTAGTATCAAGCACAAAATTTGCAAAAAATGACAAATTCAGCCCAATAATTCTTCGGCCGTACATCGGACCGAGCCCGTTTTCGAACTCGACCAAGACATTGTTCCTTGAAACCCATGTGCCAAATATCTGTCAAATCGATTGACGTTTGTTGATGTATCGCGCCATCAAGCTCAAAATTAGTAGATTTTAACAAAGGGCCATGACCCTTGTGAAAAAGCGTGGACACGCCCTATTTTGTGTCATCGGGTGTTGCACATGCATATCAAGCCACATACCAAATATCAAAATCCGTCCAGAAATAACTAAAGGGCCGCCTTCTCGGTGACCGGCCCTCGCCATACCAATAGTCAAGTATTTTTTTGTTGAAAAATTCTACTAAAATTAGGAAACTAAATGAATAGGATTAAATAAGTATGCCTAATGATATCACACAAAACAAAGACAAACAGCCGGTTTATGCTTTTTAAAACTGGCAGCAATTGCTTATCAAATAATATTACCGTCTTACTTTTGTTAACGATTCCTTCATTTTCCTATCGCCCCAAGAGATTCATCAATTTTAAATAGCGAACCCGGACCAGAAGAAACAAATTTATTACCAAATAACGGCGACGTTATTTCGTAAATCCGGCGACGGAACCTGACGGAACACCGGCGACGTTTTTTCTCTCGAGTCTGGCAAATAATTGACAACATTGGTGTCATTAAATTGAGAAAGGTCGGATATCACACATAAATCTGCTATTACGCACCCCCTCCCCCTTATACATCCTGCAAGTATAAATATCTCGATATTAAAATTTCTTGCCTGATGTTTCCTATATGGGTTAATTTGGAGGGGTGGGGGTGGGGGTGGGGGTGGGGGGGGGGGGGGCATAAGGCTGATTTTTAGCTCACCGAAGGGAGCTTAACTTATCACTTGCCGTCCGTCGTCGTCCGTCGTGAACTTTACATTATCGACTTATCCCAAACTACTGGACCAAATTGAACCAAACTTGGTGTGCATGTTCCTTATCATATGTCAATTCAAGTTTGTACAAATAACCTTGCCGCGCCCACAAGGGGCACCACAAGCCCATTACTCTGATAGCACCCATACATTTTTTTAAAAAAATTAAAAAATCGTCTTCTCCAGAACCGTCATTTAGAATCTTTTGATATTTGGTATATGACATCTCTAGGGGTGGGTTGGTGGGGGGGAGTCAGATTCAAGTTTGTTCAAATCGAGTCCATGGGTTAATAATTGGGCTCCCTGTAGGAGCCCGAATTTTAACTTAGTGAAATATGAGGAAATTTCTTTAAGCATCTTTCATATTTGGTATGGGATGCTTTCATATTTGGTATACAACATCTCTAGGGGGTCAGATTCAAGTTTGTACAAATCGGGTCCCTTAGTTAGTATTTGGACTCTCTATTGAAGCCCAAAGTTTAACTTTGTGCAATTTGAGGAAATTTCTTTAAAAATCTTCATCTTCAGATCCACCAGTCAGAATCCTTTCATGTTTGGTATACAACATCTATAGGGGGTCAGATTCAAGTTTATTCAAATCGAGACCCTGGGTTTATATTTGGGCTGCCTATGGGAGCTTGAATTTTAACTTAGTGCAATATGAGGGAATTTCTTTAAAAATCTTTTTCTTCAGATTCACTAGTCAGAATCCTTTCATATTTGGTATGCAACATCTTGAGGTGGGTCAGTTTCAGGTTTGTTTAAATTGGTTACCTGGGTAAATATTTTGGCTCCCTGTTTGAGCCCAAAGTTTAACTTAATGCAGTTTGAGGAAATTTCGTTAAAAAATCTTCTTCAGATTCACCAATCAGAATCCTTTCATGTTTGGTATATAACATCTATAGGGGGGTCAGATTCAAGTTTGTTCAAATCGAGTCCCTGGGTTTATATTTGGGCTGCCTGTGGGAGAATGAATTTTAACTTAGTGCAATATGAGAGAATTTCTTTAAAAATCTTTTTCTTCAGATTCACCACTCAGAATCCTTTCATATTTGGTATGCAACATCTTGAGGTGGGTCAGTTTCAGCTTTGTTGAAATTGGTTACCTGGGTAAATATTTTGGCTCCCTGTTTGAGCCCAAAGTTTAATGTGAGGACATTTCTTTAAAAACCTTATTCAGATCGACCGGTCAGAATTCTTTCATATTTGGTATATAACATCTCAAGGGAGATCAGGTTCAAGTTTGTTCAATTTGAGTACCTGGCTTATTATTTGGGCTATCTATGGGCAGGGGTGGGGTGGCATGGGGAGCATGTTAGGTTCAGGTTTGTTCAAATCGATTCCTTATTTTCCATAAAATTTGCCTTTCATGATTTCATTCCTTTGTAGCGTAGATGAACCATGTATAACTGAATGTGACCCCAAATACTTCTTTGAACCACTTTGGTAGGTAAGCGATTAAGGCCCCTTGGGGCCTCTTGTTTAGTCAAGTTGTGACGAAGCCAAGCTCGACTTGTAGTTTGGCGAATGGCGGGCGGGCGTAAACAATTGGTTTCTGGGTGATAACTTGATAATGGTTCGTCCCACGTTCATGAAACTCCACAGGAAAGTTGGCATCGGTGAGTGGAAGAACTCTATTTATTTTGGACTTGCTTGGTCAAAGGTCAAGGTAAAAGTGACCATGAGCATAGTAAATTGTAAACAATTGGTTTCCGGATGATAACTTGTCTATGGTTAAACTCACATTCATGAAACTTCATATGTAGGTTGGCTTTCTTGAGAGGAAGAACCCTATTTATTTTGGACTCACTAGGTCAAAGGTCAAGGTCACAGTGACCCTGAACATAGTAAATCAAAACAATTGGTTTCCGGATGATACCTTGATAATGCTTCAACCCACGTTCATGAAACTTCATAGGTAGATTGGCATCAGTGAGAGGAAGAATTCTATTTATTTTGGACTCGCTAGATAAAGGTCAAGGTCACAGTGACCTTCAACATAGTAAATCGTAAACAATTGGTTTCCGGATGCTAACTTCACTACGGTTGAACACACATTTTGTGAAACTTCATAGGTGGGTTGGCATAGGTGAGTGGAAGACCTCTATTTATCTTGCACTCGCTAGGTCAAAGGTCAAGGTCACAGTCACCTTGAACATAAATCGTAAACAATTGGTTTCCAGATGATAATTTGAAAATAGTTCCACCCACGTTCATGAAACTTCATAGGTAGGTTGGCATTATTGAAAGAAAGAGCCCTATTTATTTTGGAATCAGTAGGTCTAAGGTCAAGGTCACAGTGCCCCTTCACATAGTAAATTGTAACAAATTGGTTTCCGGACGATAAGTTGATAATGATTAAACCCACTTTTGTGCTGTCACAACTCGACATTGGATCGGTGATCCTATCGGAATTTTTTTTTTTTGGGGGGGGGGGAGGATGTGCCCCAGAACGCTCGCCACCGTGCCCCCACTTGAGCAATCGTGATTAAGTGCCTTGCTTAATGACACAACGCAGTTACCCCTGCAGGGGATCGAACCGTGGATCTCTCGGCTTGATGTTAGTAGTAGATCATGTACCCAACCGACCCACATTGGCCGGATCTTATGTGACGTCATAGGCACATGGCCCAGTTCCTTCATTTTTGGTTGTTATGGTAGCCCGCGTGAACGCCATCTTGTGACAACATCCCCATAGTGATAGGTGGTCCTAGTGTGCATGCGCAGCGCGCATTTTGTTGAGGTGAGACGGGTGTACGTCGTCCATTTTGTATATCTGAGGCCGCCATCTTGGTTTCTATGGTAGCATATGGTTGCTATGTGACCCAAAACCTTCTAATAGGAAAGGGGTGTGTTCGTCTTCAGATGGTGTGTTCGATTGAATATGAGTAAATTTAATTACAACAAACAACCCGACAATCCCTCTAAATAATCCAAAACTACCGAGACGGACTTAGCAAACCCCCATCTAGGGATTATAATAGTAGCACGTAGTGCTAAATGAATGATGAGAGGCCCCATGTGGATAAATTCAAGTGAACTAGAATACATCAAATTACCACACACATCCAAACAATCCCTCTAAACCGTCAAAACAACTTTATTTGGCACGGATTCCTCAATTTTGGGCTTAAAAGAGTAGCATGCAGTGCTTTAAGGTGCGTTTCCTGGTATGAGTATTTGTATTTGTTCGAATATTGTAAAATTACCCAAATAAATCCAACAGTTCTTTTACTAGTGCGGATTTCCCACTAAATATTCGGTTTCTATCTGTTGTCCCCTAGAATTCTCCTTTTTGCCCAACAATTCCTTCGTATAAGAGTAACTTTATTGTTTCGGATGTGCACCATAGTCTCGGTATTTTATCTATCCCGATATATTCTGTGATTTATCCTATTTCTTGGCCTGTTTTGCCTTTCACTGGTCCCATTCTGCCTATCCCAACAGTCTATTTTGTCTAGGCCGTCTCTGTGTTTGCCTTCCCTGTGTATAACGAAGTCGTCTATGATCCACAAACCCAAAATACAATCAAGCAGGCATGGGTATTATTCGAACGACTGGAATCTTATCGAGTAAATAAGCTTTTGAGCAGTTACTGAAAAAGTCATTGCTCGAACGACTCAAATCCCATTGAGCAAATGAGTATCGAAATAGCGATTTCTTTTACGACTCTTAATGCTCATTGGGGTATAGGAGGATACCTATGACATGATGATGTTGTACTATATATACCTGATGATAATTTAGTTCCTAGCATCTGCCCAGTTCTAGACCTCTCCATGATCTTCATATGTCCAACACCACTATTACTGATTTTCCGAATATTGCCATCGTCTGTCCTATGATTAGCTTTTACAGTAGTCACCAAATCCTGGAGTCTTCTTCCACTCTTGTAGCCTTGTACCATTACTAGCACTAGTGTCGGCATGCTAACCATCTCAGATTGCTCGAACGACCAGAATCCCATCGAACAAATGAGCCATAGAGTAATTGCCTGAACGAGTGACTCCACGAATGACTCTTTTGCTCGTCTATGTATTGAAGGATGGGAAGGATCTTGGGAACTAACAACGTGATATAATAACCTTAGTTATTGAAATTGACGTACAATCCTGCTCATAATATAGCCTTGGTTTTTGAAAGTGTTGTTAAAACCTAATGAACCAATTTGCCATTGAATTATGATCTTTTGTCAGTTTAAAAAATGAAGGTTTGTTTTACTATAGCTTGTCTGAAGTTTGATCCTTCTGCACGCTTTCAAAGTTTCTCGATCGCCATATTTGTCGCCACATAAACATATGAACATACATGTGTGGTTCTGTGTTTATTGCATGTCGCTGTACAACACGTTTTGGCAAATTGTTATATTTCACATATCCGCTGCTATTTCTGCGATATATACCATCTCTTTCCTGAAAAAATCTTGCTTGGGGCCTGCAATATTTACCGAAATTAACAGTATTGGGTGTGCACCATTACGTGTCACGTATTTTCATATTAGACAGGGATGTGCGAGTATTTGATGCTAAAGCAAAATCGAAAATGAAAAAAGTTTTCTGATAGAAAAAAATCAAGTGCAATTTCGACTGATCAAAGTGGGAGATACCGTTATTGTCCTGAATTTGAATTTGGAATTTGAATCAACTCCAAATCACCTCACTGTAACGCAGTCAACTCCTGAGATGCAAAGACGTTATCCCAGACGCACGATCGTCCGTCCCAAGAGACTGATAGAAGAAGTTTAAGTACTTCAACAAACACTAAAGTCTTGTCAATAAAAAAACAAAAAATATATATTTTATATTTACAAAGCTCGGGGGAAATGTAATATCCTTAACCTTTATTATTGTAAGTGGTCTCAAGCTAATCACATGACAAGAAGCCTGTCTATTGTGAGTTATGATGGACAACTCATGGACTGCACGAGCTGAACATTGTCTTGTGGAAGTTGATGTGTATATGGTCAGTGAATATGAAATAAACGAATGAACTGGATGTATTTTGTAGTTGCTGTCTTTTCCAATATAGAGCCCTGAAACGGATTGTTACATCGGTATGTCAGAATGTGGAACGAACTAGCTCCGAACATACATGCCATAACTGTCAGATCTAGCTTTAAGAAACAGTTAACCACGAAACTAGTAAAGTCATATGCTGAAAATGCTACCTGCAACAATCCATATTGCCCAGATTGTTTATTATAGTATTAAAATTGTCCATGCTCTCTGTTTTTCATTGACATGTGATCCAATTGGCATTCTCAATTAAGCATGTTAAGTTTTGGTACCTACAGGGATGTAACGATATACTTTAGTTCCAACGATTCATTCAGAAATATAGAATACTTCTGCTCAAACCATACAGATGCCTGGCTTTCCCGTCTCTCCATCGCCTCCAGCTGAGGACTATGTCCAGACAACCAAGTAATTTTTACCTTTCAACACTGCTTAGAATAGGATGCCAAGAACTATCTCTGGTAAGAATTTGGTTGTAAATTTGCCAAATTTCGAATCAAGTGCCAATACTTGAGTCCATTCAAATAGTTAAACTAAATGGTGTTATACGGTTGACGATGAAACAAAGGTTTATAATTTATACTTCGGCATATCCCAGTTTTCCGAAATATAATCTACCTTTTCATGTACAGTATGGAGGCTGATGAAGTAAAAGTCCAAGTCCACCTATTCACCAACTCGTCGATTGCATACCACATACCACATCCTAATCAGGGAACTTCTCGATCAAACCATTCCCTATAACTGTTCGATAAGCTGGCACAGTCTGAAGACAATGTTGTATTGGATATATACTCTCCCAAAAAAGAAAGTGTGCATGCTAAAAAACACTAAAAAAGATATATATCATTTTCATTCATGGAAATTTTATTCAATCACAGATGGATCAATTTGTGCTCAACACGAGAAATTTCATTACGCTACGACGAATACTCTTGGTGGCATGGAGAGTCAAAGACACTAAGGGTCAAACACAAACCACACACTCAATATCTGGTATGACCTCCGTCTGCATCGACTACTGCTGTGCATCTACGCCTCATGGAAGCGAACAAGTTAGCATGGAAGTGTTGTGGGATGTTGTTCCATATTCTGATAAGCTGTCTTTGGAGTTCCACAAGCGTTGACGGTGCATGGGGAAGCCGGCGTAGCTGACGTTTCATTTCGTCCCATACGTGCTTAATGGGTGAGATATCGGGCGAATTTGTGGGCCAGGGAAGAACATCCACTTGTTGTTGCTGCAGATACTGTTGAACAACACGAGCTGCGTGGGGTCGGGCGTTATCCTGCTGTAGAATGACGCCGGGGCCGTGACGTTGCAGAAATGGGACAACAACAGGTGTAAGCACTTCATCACGATATCTGGCTGCATTGAGATTGCCATCAATAATGACCAGCTCAGTTCTGTTACGGGCAGTGATGCCACCCCCACAACATGAAAGACCCCCCCCCCCCCCCCCCATAACGGTTACGCTCCGCGACACATGGATCTGCGTAGCGTTCGTTTCGACGTCTGTACACTCTCTGGCGGCCATCTGATGAAGAAAGATGGAAACGACATTCATCTGTGAATAAAACACGTCGCCACCAGTGTAAGGGATGCCTGAGATGTTGTCTACACCACTGCAGTCGAGCACGACGATGACGTAACGTCAAAATTGGACGAATTCCAGGTCTTCGAGGACGTAAGCCGTATTCTCTCAGCCGGTTGATTACTGTTTGAGGATGTATCCGTCTCAGGTTAGGGATGTTCCTGGCTGTCGTCGTTGCCGTTTGTTGCCGGTTCCGGAGATGGACGACACGGATATACCGATCTTGTGCAGGGGTGGTAACTCGGGGTCTCCCGGAGCGGGGTCGGTCTCAAACGTCATCATGTTGTGCATGTCGATGGACTAGCCTGTCTACAGTGTTACGGTGGCAGTTCAAATGCTGGGCAACCTCTCTGTGTGTTCTGCCAGCTCTAATCATACACAGGGCAAGGAGACGTTGATTCATTGTCAATCTTGGCATGCTAATGTGGGGTCGTTTTAACAGCGGCGCAAGTTTGAAAGTGAACGATAGGAAGGCCTTACTTTAGTGTTTAAATAACCAAGGATTCACACTGCTGCATGAATTTTCAGACTCTCCACGTGCAAAACATGCCTTTTCACAAACGCGCAGCACGTCATTTAACGTTAATGCAATTTTAACGGGGAAGGCTGTTTTTGTATTCAATATAACTTATTCATGAACAGGTTAACACTCTTTACACCTACGAAATTATTTTTTTGGAGTTTGATCAATTTCTGCAATGCACACTTTCTTTTTTGGGCGAGTATACAATGATAATTATATGGGAGATGACAGGAAGACAGCCAATCTGGCTATGTTATATCCCTGTAGTATACTTATTATACTGTAGTATACTTCTACTTTCACACGATTGTAATCTAAACTGAAAAATGTATACTGCAAAATAAAGAATCTAATCTAAAAAAACACATTCTCCAATCAAGAAACTTCCTGATCTCACCGTTTTTCGCGATATGTGTATTACCAGAGTGTTTTTTTTTTTTTTTTGGTGCTGTTCCAAATATCATAGCGTGGTTTATAGTTGCAGAAAGAAAATGAAGCGGCAGAAAGTCCCAGGTACCCCTCCCCTCCCCTACCCCGAGAAGTCGGGAAAATCATTTTTTTCTGGCAGTTTTCATAATTATGGAGGGAAAGCTTCGCAGACCTACCTGTAGTGCCAAACATTCAATCTATTGCCTTTAAATAAGGGATACCACCCTATAATACTAAACTTGGAACCAAAGTCCGTAATATAGTTTTTTGGCGTAGTACATCTAACAGGACGTGCCACACCAAAAAATTATATTATGGACTTTGGGTGCTAGTTTGGACTACGTTCTTATCATGGTGATAATGCGTCTGATGACTTTGGATACAAATGCCTGACAGTTTTTTTTTAAAAAAAAAAACATTTCCCGAGAGGGCATACACCATGTTGTTGGGAGTACCGCCTATAAACATTTCTGTCGGAAATTTTCACATTCTGTCGGAAAATAATTGTTGAATTTGTATGAATCGAAAACAAACAGCTTCCGAGTTTGAAATGTCAAATAATATATTGTTAAAGTTATTGACTGAAAACAGCAACTTGACAAGTCACAATTGAGGCACCTGGAGGCTCCAAAATTGTTTTCAGGGCCTCAGCCTTAAAACACTTTTTCTAGGAAGGCCCCCAATCCCCACCAACCGGAAGGGAACACCCGCTGCCATAAACTCTCGAACCTCGGTGTTGTACACCTCGAGGATGCTTTCGGCACACACAAAAGTCCATCTTTCCACCCCACCCCTATGTCAGATTATTAAATAGAGCTGGCTTCGGACCTGTGGAAGAAGACCGCCAGCCCACACTCACACATCTCGGTTCCACGTGCCCCAATGATGCCTGCAGCATCATATTTCGGTCAAAATCTTCAGCCATGCACGTACCTCTATCATAATATGACTTTCCCCCATAAAGTTGGGGATAAAATTCAAAACAGTTGTCTAAAAGGCGTCATTCTCCTGAGCCTGATTGTTCACAATCATTTTTCTATCTCAAATAATGAAAGTGAACCATTATTCATGCTGATTCACGGGGGAAATAGACCGAACACCGCATTTTCTGACGTGTTTGCATCCTCCATAGCCCCACGTACCAATTTATTTATTTCGTTTTAAAAAAATAATATTTGGTTTAAATGAAATATTATTTCGATTTAACTAAATATTATTTCGTTTTAACGAAATAAATAACTCCAGGCGTCAAACTTTGTTACGGATGTTTTGCATGTTCAGGTTGCAATACACTAAAAGATTTTCATTGGCGACATGGTTAACAATTCCTGTCTCCTGAGCTCATCAAGGTCATTTGGGGGAAAACAGTCCCGAATTCACTTGTATCATCAAATTAAAAAAATGAACATGATAAAAGTATATGTCACCGTGTGTGTTTTCTGTGGTCAAATTTGATGATTCCCTAGCTACCGTCCAATTTCATGCTCAATTGAAAGGGAATATTTTACTTTCCCCCTCACCTTATATTTCAACTCTCACAATTTTGAAAGAACAGCCAGTGCCAATATTTTCAGTCTTTTCTAATATAGGCACTGTGGCAGTATTATTGAGAGTTTCAAAATCAATAAATATCGCCCCAATCAGCTGACCTTCATTTTATGCTCTATTTAATGTTGAGGCAAAATCTTAGAGGGCGCTTTCGCCTCCATTTAGTGTATTGTAACCAAAAGTTGTTCCAAAATTGATAAAAAATATTTGTACTTTTGCGATCAAATTAAAAAAAAAAAATTTCCTAATTGATGTGAAATATTCGTTTTAAATCTCAATGCCCTTTGCCTGATCTATTAACATTACAATTAACTCACCCTCTTTGTATGAGTTAACAAAACATATCTGTCCATTTTACCATTTTCTGTATATAATGTCTCCAAGCAACAAATGTATTGCAAACATATTCCCCAAACAGTAATCTTCTTGCATTAATATACTAACCGACTGACCACATAAACTCCTGAAGGGAAAAAGGTAGTCAGATGAAAATGATCACCAGAAACATAAACTCTTTCATTTTTCTCAAAATAAAAGTGTAAAAAGATTACTTTTTTTCCAAAACTGTTCGAATAAAGTATTTTGTAGAGTAGAAGGGCAGCATATGGGAGAATAGTACCCTGCCATGAGATAACCAAAGGACTTCAATAAAAATAGAAACAACTGAACAAGCAATGGTGGCTGTATGAACCAATCACTGCCACCAGTTTTGTGAAAACGCTTACACTTAATCTATTTTGATGCATCCATTTTAGTATCATTGACAGAAGCTCAAAGTGTTTTCTCCATAAACAGTACACAGAGATAGCAAGCAACTTGAAAATTCAATATATCATACTTTCAGGTGATACAGACACTGACAAAGTGAGATAAAGTGGAAAA
Organism: Pictodentalium vernedei; assembly: GCA_031216915.1. Lineage (NCBI taxonomy): Eukaryota > Metazoa > Mollusca > Scaphopoda > Dentaliida > Dentaliidae > Pictodentalium > Pictodentalium vernedei. The sequence continues at coordinate 506,792,894 of CM062295.1, forward strand.
TTTCCTTGGTTTCGTACCGAACACAGTGATTATGGACTGCTGTGCACTCCACTCAAAGAAGTGTTATTGAATGTCAAAAAGAGTTGGATGAGCACTAACCACATGATGACTTCTATACTTCCCGCGGTTGCCAAAAATTGAAATTAAAATGATAAGGAGGATGAGGGGTGGGATGGGGGAGTGGTCACCATCACAAACTTTCACAAATGAATGCACGATTAAGTTTTGAGCCACACATTTATATGCAATGTCACAGTTCTTCCTTTAACTAACATTCACAAGTATCAAGCTTATATAGTACTGTCAACCTGTACCCAACTTGCCCTCTCTCGACTTTTGACACCTTTTCAAAAAAAAATTCATTTGTTGACCCTTGCTGGAATCAGCATAATGCCTTGGTTCCAAAGAGATCCATCAACTTATTTTAAATGAAATATACCCAACTGACTAGTCTTAGGAATTGTTATGTGTGCCTAGTTGCTGATTTATCACAAAAGATGGCATATCATCTATTACATGAACATGATGCTAATTCTTGTGACGGAATTTTGTAAGAACAACAATAAATGGATGGATGACCAAACTCATAGAGAGCAAACAAAATTCAAGTTTGGGGCATATTTCCATATTTTGTTGAAAGCTACACATTATGAGGATCGCAATGTCTATGGTGGAACAAGCAATGGCTATTGGATACGAGTGGAGCAGAATCGGTGGTTGTGAAGGGGAAAAAAATGTTAACGATGGTAGATGTAGATTTATGAGGCCACTAGAAAGCCGGAAGTTACTTACAAAGTTAAAGCTTTTGACATCTAGAAAATGCCGAAACAGTGGTAGTTGAAATCTTGTGTACAAAGCAACTTCAAAGCAGGCAGTTTTCCTCCAACATGAAATTAAAAAACTGCCCACAGGTGTCCAGTAAAATTTCACATTATTTTCACCATTACACCGGCAAAAAATAATACTCCCCGTTTTATTCCTGTTTCTAGTACCCCAGCGTAGCGTGTTGACATCCACACTTTCAGAAAATTGCTTTGGACAGAAGGGGTTAAAGTCTGACACTGGGCAACAGGAGACTTGCTTCACTAAATGTGAGGTGTGGGTTAGCTGGCAAGGAGAGATCAAAGGCAAATTTGATTAATTGTGCTTCAAAATGGCAATTCGCGTCATTCAAGTCCTAACCAGATAAAAAAGACTTATTTTATACAAATAGCAGTATTTGACACACTTAAAACTGCCACTTCAAAAGGGTGGAACTTTGATTGACTGGAAATATAAATAATGAAATGACACAATCTTTCCTTCCACCTGGGAGCATCTGTTTATTTGACCACCATATTATGCATACTGGCATTGGAAATTAAGCACTGTTTGATGAATCTGGGCACCCAAACATCCAAAATAACATTTTCTCCAAAATTTCAACCGATACACAAACCGACTCAGCTTCAGTTGTAAAATTACTCATACCCGTAGATCGAGCATTATACAACTATCAAAAAATGTCAATTGACATAAATCATGAAAAATATTGCTTTAGGTTGCAATACACCAGAAGATTTGCATTGGCGACAGTGTCAACAATTTCCTGTCTCCTAAGCTCATCAAGGTCATTTGGGGGAAAACAGTCCCGAATCCACTTAGTGTGTCATCTCATTAAAAAAATTAACAGGATAAAAATGTCACCATGTGTTTTCTGCGTTCAAATTTGACGATTCACCAGCTACCGTCCAGTTTCATGCTCAATTGAAAGGGCATATTTTACTTCCCCCCTCACCTTTTATTTGAACTCTCATAATTTTGAAAGGACAGCCAGTGCCAATATTTTCAATCTTTTCTAAAATAGACAGTGTGGATTTTTATTGAGGGTTTCAAAATCAATAAATATTTCCCAATCAGCTGATCTCCTTCATTTTATGCTCTATTAAATGTTGAGGTAAAATCTTAGAGGGCCTTTTGCCTCCATTTAGTGTATTGTAACCTAAAGTTGTTCCAAAATTGATAAAAATATTTGAACTTTTCGGTTCAAATTAAAGAACAAATATTTCCTAATTGATTTGAAATATTCGTTTTAAATCCCAATGCCCTTTGCCTGATCTATTGACATTACAATTAACCCATCCTCTTTGTTTGAGTTAAAAAAAGTATCTGTCCATTTTACCATTTCTTTGAATATAATGTCTCCAAGCAACAAATGTATTGGGATAAATATTCGCCAAACTGCCATCATCTTGTATTAATATATTAACAGTCTGACCACATAAATTCCTGAAGGGAAAAAGGTAGTTAGATGAAAATGAGCAGCAGAAACATTAACCCTTTCACTTTTCTCAAAATAAAAGTGTAAAAAAGATTACTTTTGTTTCAAAAACTGTTCGAATAAAGTATTATGTATAGTAGAAGAGCAGCACATGGGAGAATAGTATCTGCCATGAGATAACCAAATGACTTCAATAAAATAGAAACAATTGAACAAGCAATGATGGCTATATGAACCCCTCTCCTTCCACCACTTTTGTGAAAACGCTTACACTTAATCTGTTTTGGTCCCTCCATTTTAGTATCATTGACAGAAGTTCAAAGTGTTTTCTCCATAAACAGCACACAGAGATAGCAAGCGACTTGAGAATTCAATATATCATACTATCAGGTGATACAGGCACTGACAAAGTGAGATAAAGTGGAAAATTTCCTTTGTTTCGTTCCGAACACAGCGATTATGGACTGCTGTGCACTCCACTCAAAGAAATGTTCTTGAATGTCATAAGGAGTTGGATGAGCACTAACCACATGATGACTTCTATACTTTCCACTGTTGCCAAAATTTGAAATTAAAATGATAAGGAGATGAGGGGTGGGATGGGGCAGTGGTCACAATGATGAACTTTTACAAATTAATCCACGATTAAGTGTTGAGCCACACATTTATATGCAGTGTCACATTTCTTCCTTTAACTAACATTCACAAGTATCAAGCCTATATAGTACTGTCAACCCTGTACCCGATTTGCCCTCTCTCCACTTTTGCCACCTTTTCAAAAAAAATTCATTTGTTAACCCTTGCTGGAATCAGTACAATGCCTTGATTCCAAAGAGATCCATCAACTTATTTTAACTGAAATATACCCAACTGACTGGTCTTAGGAACTGTAATATGTGCCTAGTTGCTGCTTTTTCACAAAAGATGGCATATCATCTATTACATGAACATGATGCTAATTCTTTTGGGAGTATTTCGTAAGAACAACAATAAATAGATGACCAAAGTCATAGAGAGCAAACAAAATGCAAGCTTGAGGCATATTTCCATATTTTTTTGAAGGCTACTTATTATGAGGACCACACTGTCTATGGTGCAACAAGCAATGGTCATTGGACAGCAATGGAGCTGAATCTGTGGTTGTGAAGGAGAAAAAATGTTAATGATGGTGAATGCAGATTTATGAGGCCACTGGAAAGCCGAAAGTTACTTACAAAGTACTGATTTTTGACATCTAGAAAATGCCGAAACAGTGGCAGTTGAAATCTTGTGTGCAAAATCAACTTCAAAGCAGGCAGTTTTCCTCCAACATGAAATTAAAAAACTACCCACAGGTGTCCAGTAAACAATTGTATACAATGCAATTACAGTTTTGTTTAAAATGAAGGAAAAACAGTTATTTTAACATAGAGAATTCAAGTAGCACAACAACACAAATTGTCCTCATGGAGTACAAACCTCCTGTACATCTCACCAACACCACATATTATTCAAATAACAGGATTAAAAAGAATATTTCACATTATTTTCACCATCACACCGCGGGGGGGGGGGGGGGGGGGGGGTCGCAAAAAAATGCCAGGATACAAGGTCCGGGTGGGTGGGTGGGTGGGTGGGTGGGTAGGTGGGTCCGAGCCCCAAAGTGCAGTTTTTGCCGGTGCCATGCAAGTTTTTGACAAATATGATTTTACAGACAAGTGATTATAGCCAATGTGAATTCAAGTGCTTAGATTCATAACTTAGAACAGAATAGAGCATTGATAATGTGTTGGGGGCTCCAGGTTAGAATTTTTTCCCCATGTTTTACACTTCATTAGGGGGTGGGTCCTGTTCTGGGTCTGCCAAAATAGTGCTTCCCAGCTATTTGGTCATGATTTGCACTCCTTTATATTTCTAGTAAGGCAGTCTGGCTCTTATTAGTGCTTTGTAGTTCCTATTATTTGATTCTTCTGTAAGCCTCAGGGTGCCTCGTGCCATTGGTCTAGTGTGCTTCCATATATGGAATAACTGGAAAGATTGATAGAATAAAAATCTTGATTGTAGAAAATGTGTATAATTTCACGGTAAATATGATTCTAGTGACACTAACATAAAAAAATAAATAAGAGGCAATTCATCTCAGACAAGCCACCCTGGCGTGGGTCAAAGAACATCAGTATTAGGTCTCTCTCAGACCAGCTGTACAAACTAAACATTTAACCGAAAAGTAATGAAACGAAAAACGACTATTTCTTGTGGACAGTTGACGATATCCAAGTGGGAACAATATATTTTGGGCAGGGCTTCTTGGTGTCTGAACAGCATAGACAATTTGTACATCGGGGTAAGGGTTGTGTTGCTTGGAACATGAATGGATGTATATCTGCAATTCAGTTGGTGGAGGCGCGTTCCAATGGTTACCAGGGGGTCTGATGTTGCATTTCCGTTGTGGCTTTATATGCAGAGAGATTGTTTTGGGGTCATCTGTGGCTAGGGATGCCTTGGATGCCCAAGAGCAGGGCTGGGATATCGGACAACTTGGTTTGCGGCAGCTTTCATGTTTGGGAAAAGTATTTATTTTTTTTTTTCTTTTTTATTTAGGTAATTTGAATACTTCGTTAAACAGATTTTATAAATTGGGGGGGGGGGGGGGTGGGTCCCCAGTTGTCTTTGAGGAAAAACTGTGTGGGAGGGATGGGTGTCCAAGACATGACTGGCAAAAATTTGCTTTCCGGGGATGGTGGGTCCAAAAATTGAAAATGTAAAAATTTCCACCTTGTATCCGTAATTGTTTGCCTGACCCCTCACCCCACCCCCCCCCCCCCCCCACCCCCGATCACACCGGCAAAAAAAGAAAAGTCCCCGTTTTATTCCTGTTTCTAGTATCCCAGCATGTTGACAACGACACTTTCACCGAATTGCTTTGGACAGGAGTTAAAGTCTGACACTGGACAACAGAAGACTTGAGTTGACAAAATGTGAGGTGTGGGTTAGCTGGCAAGTAGAGATCAATGACAAATTTGACTTATTGCGCTTCAAAGTAGCAATTGGCTTCATTCAAGTGCTAGCCATATAAAAGAGACTTATTTTGTACAAATAGCAGCATTTGACATACTTAATACTGCCATTTCATATTTATTTATTTATTTATTTATTAGTGTTTAAGGTCACATATTTCTGCACAATGTCTAACCATGACCTTGACAGTTTTACGCGTGGAGGAAGCCGGAGTACCCGGAGAGAACCACCGAGCAACGGCGAGCAACTGCCAGCTCCCCAACATACTAACTCCACACAAGCAGGGTTAGCATTGGTTGAAGTCAGGTGCACCCCATCGACGTGCAGTACGTCTGAGTACACAGCGTCACCGTGCCCCCACATGGGAAATGGGGGGGGGGGGGGGTGAAGGACACAACGCGGTTGCCGGAGGTGGGATTCGAACCGAGGACCTCTCGGCTTGCAGCCTGCACCTCTACCAACTGAGCCGCCCCCCCCCCCCCCCGCCCCTCCTGCCATTTCATACAGGTGGAACTCTGATTGACTGGAAATATCATAAATAATGAAATGATATAGTCTTTCCTTCCACCTGGGAGCATCTGTTTATTTGACCATAATATTATGCATACTGGCATTCGAAATTAGGCACTGTTTGGTGAATGTGGGCATCGTACGCATCCAAAATAACATTTTCTCCAAAATTTCAACCGATACACAAACCAACTCAGTTTTAGTTGTAATATTACTCATACTGGCAGTTGGAGCATTATACAGCTATTAAAAAACGTCAATAGACATAAATTATGAAAAATGTTGCTTCAGGTTGCAATACACTAGAAGATTTGCATAGGCGACAGTGTTAAAAATTTCCTGTCTCCTGAGCTCATCAAGGTCATTTGGGGGAAAACAGTCCCAAATCCACTTAGTGTATCATAACATTAAAAAAATGAACAGGTTAAAAAGAAAGGTCACCGTGTGTTTTCCGTGTTCAAATTTGACGATTCCCCAGATACCTTCCAGTTTCTTGCTTAATTGAAAGGGCATATTTTAGTTCCCCCCTCACCTTATATTTCAACTCTCACAGTTTTGAAAGTACAGCCAGTGCCAATATTTTCAGTCTTTTCTAAAACAGACTCTCTGGCATTTGTATTGAAGGTTTCAAAATCAACAAATATTGCCCCAATCAGCTGATCTACTTCATTTTATGCTCTATTAAATGTTGAGGTAAAATCTTAGAGGGCGCCTTTGCATCCATTTAGTGTATTGTAACCTAAAGTTGTTCCACAATTGATAAAAATATTTGAACTTCTGGGTTCAAATTAAAGAAAACATATTTCCTAATTGATTTGAAATATTCGTTTTAAATCTCAATGCCCTACAATCGATCCTTCCACCTGGGAGCATCTGTTTATTTGACTACCATATTATGTATACTGGCATCCGAAATTAGGCACTGTTTGACGAATCTGGGCATCCTAAACACACAAAATAACATTTTCTTCACAGTGGCGACAGTGTTAACAATTTCCTGTCTCCTAAGCTCATCAAGGTCATTTGGTGGAAAACAGTCCCGAATCCACTAAGTGCATCGTCTCATTAAAAAAAATAACAGGATAAAAATATATGTTACCGTGTGTTTTTGGTGTTCAAATTTTACGATTCCCCAGCTACTTTCCAGTTTCATGCTCAATTGAAAGGGCATATTTTACCTCTCCCCTCACCTTATGATTCAACTCTCACAATTTTGAAAGGACAGCCAGTGCCAATATTTTCAATCTTTTCTAAAACAGACACAGTGGCATTTTTATTGAGGGTTTCAAAATCAATAAATATTGCCCCAATCAGCTGGTCTCCTTCAGTTTGTTCTCAATTAAATGTTGGGGTAAAATCTTAGAGGGCGCCTTTGCATCCATTTAGTGTATTGTAACCTAAAGTTGTTCCACAATTGATAAAAATATTTGAACTTTTTGGTTCAAATTAAAGAAAAAATATTTCCTAATTGATTTGAAATATTCGTTTTAAATCTCAATGCCCTTTTCCTGATTTATTGACATTACAATTAACCCACCCTCTTTGTTTGAGTTAAAAAAATATCTCTCCATTTTACCATTTGTCTTTTCTAAAATAGACGCTGTGGCATTTTTATTGAGGGTTTCAAAATCAATAAATATTGCCCCAATCAGCTGATCTCCTTCATTTTATGCTCTATTAAATGTTGAGGTGAAATCTTAGAGGGCGCTTTTACCTCCATTTAGTGTATTGTAACCTAAAGTTTTCCAAAATTGGGAAAAATGTTTGTACTTTTGGGTTCAAATTTGAAAAAATGTACTTTCGATCAAAGTCATCCAGTCAACATCATCAAACGCAAAAAGCATCGATAAATAACGCCGTCTAAAAGCAAATAATGCGAAGGATCGCCTTAATACAGCATACTATTATTATAGAGAGACTGCTTAGTTCCCATATTCTATGCAAGGTATCATGACACCTGTTGAAATATCTTAGAATTACGATTTTGTTTGTCGATGGAAATTCGTTGTATCAAGTGATCTGCACATGTCTGTCGAAGATGGAAGCCATCTTTAATAAAAAATGCAGACAGTGTTGTCGTTTTTCCAAATGCAGTCCTATCGCTGCATTCGAAAGAGTTTTGAATGCCTAGCTTTGTTATTGGATATCTGAAGCACATTTGGCCACAAGTTGCTCCCGTGAAATATTGTTTTATTTTCAGTTCTGGTACGAATACGGTTGCCGATGCCTGTTGTCAACTCTATGAGTTGATTACATATGTGTTTCTTGTTCTATGCATCGCAATCTCCTCTTTGATGTGTAGTTTTGAATTTAATGAATATGAGAAGTGAAAATTTCAAAATAAACAGAATTCTATTACATATGTATTCTATTACTTATATAGCACCTTAAGACAAAAAAAAATGATGGCGGTCAGGTGAGAAGCTGTTTTTCGTCGATTGGAATATTATGTTTTGATGTTGGCTTGTAAGGGCAACTAGGTTCAGAGTGTACAATAACTGTCGACGGGTTTATCGAGATGCGTTAGATCCATACCTGTTGGTTCTGTGTGGTGGTTTCCTGAATATATTTGACATTTTATACTCTGCTTGACGTATTTTTTGTGGTATGGTGTAACACATAGGTCTTAAAAATGTCAGCGGCAAGGAGAGAGTCCAATATTGCAAAACCAGCATCAAACAAAGTTAAATTAGTTTCGAATAGTGATTTAGAAAAAAATAATTTTAGATCTGAAACAGTCTTTTCAAGAAAATTGTAATGGTTTGAGAGATGATATCTTGACAGTCAAGTCTGATATCAACAGTATGAAGACCTAAATTACTGTTATCAATAAAGCCATTTTTGGACTGAAGACCGACTTTTCTGATCTTTCTGAAAATGTGAAATATTGTGCTCTGAGAATTGATGAGTTTGGGAATGCTACAATTCCAGATCTAGAAATGTCAATCGGAGCTAAATTAAGTGAGCTGCCAGAGAAGATGCTTCTCTCTGAGATACACGATAAAAAGTACATTTTGTTATTGTATGGAATGCAGGATAACCCCGACGAGAATCCATATGTAACAGTTACTGACTTTTTCACAAATGATTTAAAAATGGATGCGAAAAAGGCTGCCGATATCGTGGGACGATCAGTCAACATGCACAGGCTTCCGAGTTTAAATTTTGGTAGGAGTGCCACCTCCCCTCCTAATGCATGAAATAAAATTGAGCAATAATAGAGACAAGCAACCTGTACTGGGATGTGCCTCCAATCTAAGGGGATCAAGGAAAAGTGTCGAACAGACTTGCCCCCCCCCCCCCCCCCGTTCTGAAACAAGAGAGGGGTAGACTCTCAAATATAGCATACAAGTTGAGAACTGAGAGAAAAGACACGCATACGTTTCGTAGGGATTCGTGTTATTTTTGAAATCAAGGAAACTCCCCTGTCAGGATGGAAGGAGTATGAAGAGACATAGTCCCACTTAGAGTGTTTGTTGATACAAATTGTTCTATCTGTCTAATTCATTCTATTGTAAATTACTGGAGATTGCCAGTAGGCATTTTCTGGTGGTTTGCAACGGAACGACTCTGAATAACAAATTCAGATCACCAGATCACCAAAATAATCTAGCCCTCAACCAGTTAATAAATCCTTAATTCAGCAAACAGCTGTAAATTTTCTTAAATATGGATGAAATATAACCATAATACAACCATAAACATAGAAATGTAGTTGATATTCTGTTGTTCTAGGTTTGCCTATGCACTGTGTATTTACACTACTATTATATATTTGTGTATGTGGGTGTGCATATATATATATATATATATATATATGCACCAATCGCATATTTATATGCACTCCCGACATTGTCTGACTGGAGTGACTCCCCGAGAGGGAGATTTACCTGCCAGGGATGACAACATGACAAGGGGCTTGTCGGTAGTCGAGTGGTCTATGGCGCTGGTCCAGTTTCGCTAGGCGATTGGTGCCGCAGAAGTGTACTCTCATCAAGGCAGTGGTTCGATCCCCATCGGCGTCAGTCCGGGGCGGACAGGATCAATCAAAATGTTATATTTATAATCAGGGGCGGACAAAAAATATGTATATATATATATATAGAGAGAGAGAGAGAGAGAGATTGTTAATTTCGTCAGGTGAACGCGAACAGCGAACGGCGGACAGTATAGATATATAGAGAGGATTAATAAGCGCGAACCGCGAACATATCTTCCATATTGTATATTTGCGTTCGTTTATTATATATTTGAGCTCATTTGTGTGTCTGTGTGTGTGTCTGTTCGCTATAGCCTCGAAACGGCTCGGCCGATCGGGACGAAACTTCGCATGTTCATGTAGTTCGGCCCTGAAGAGTTTATCGTCCATCGGACCTGGAGTGGCGGTCCGCATGCGCCTTAACGACCTCATAAACTACTGGACCAATCGGGACCAAACCTAGGACATATGTGTATGGTCTATGTAACTTCGATCGGGTAGTATTTTGGACCAAACTGGGCATGCGTCCTAATCTTGACCTTCTAGCCCGCTCGGGCACCCCCCCCCCCTCTAGTCTATCATCTATTTCAGTAACTATGTTTGTTTGTAATGCATAGCCCCCGAAACACCTAGGCCAACCGAGACGACAGTTGGAATGCATATGTAGTTTGGTTCCAGGGATGTTTATCATTACCGGTATGAAGCGGGGGTCCCGTCTTCGCGCATGCGCAATAACAATCTTAGAAACTACTTGGCCGATCGGGACGAAAGCTGAGATGTGTGTGTAAGGACCATCGGGAAGTCATTTGCCACAATCGTACATGAAAGGGGCCCGTCTTGGCGCATGCGCATTAAGGATCTCCGAAATTACTCGGCAAATCGGGACGAAACGTGGTATGTATATAACGTTCCGTCAGGTAGTGTTCGGGACCTATCAATTTACGCATGCGCCGTGATCTTGACCTTGAAATTGTGACCTTCATCTCTAAAATAGCCATTTTCGGACCAATTTCAATAAAAACAATTGTATCTGGGGTGATTCACCATGCTCAACTCAATCCAGCTGCCTATTTCAATGCATGCCAGACGAAGTCAGGACCCCAGCTAGTACTCTATATATTGTTAAAGCGGGAACCTCGATATTGATCGAACGTTCACCATTTGCTTGTAATGTTCGAAAAACAAATCCCGCTACCAGTGTTATAACCGCGAACATTTAACTGTAGTTGATCTGTCTATATGCATGTATGCAATAAACCGATCGGGACGAAACTTGCCATGTATATTACTTTGACCAGAAGAGTTATGCAGCAGAGTCGAATCCGATCGAGGACATAACCCCGACCTTGATATCCAACCTTGACCTCTAGTCGTCTTTTCTCTTCTGATTTCAGCGGAATATGGGATTTAGTGGTTTTTACGGCATAGCTAACTACAATATGAAGTCGTTTTGGGTTTGCGACAAGACCTTGATCTTGAAACAAGGCCATCTGGCTCGCAAAATGTCATGTCAATGAAACCTTGTGGAAGTCGGACAGGCGAGCCAGTCTATACATATTTTGGTCATCTTTGTTTGAATAGAAGTATTCTACAGTACTCGAAAAGAAATTTTGCACCTATAATATTTACTCGGTCCGAGGAACATTTCTATGGGATTGAAACTGATTTTGGACGTGACCATGGATTTGATTGAGCACCCTTGAGTTTTTAAAATCTCCAATTCCCGACCGATTCTGACGAAATTGCGTATCTGAGGTTATAGCGTAGTGTAGAACAATACTTAAGTTCCATAACATAGAATTGGCATGCTGTTTTGCCACTGTGCAAGGCAAGACATACAGTATAACAATATTTGACAGGGTGGATTACTCTGCTGTGAAAAATCAGACCCGTCGGCCGAGATTCCTATGTCCTGGGAAAAAAACCGAATGTTAGGTGACATGGGACAAGCTTGGGAAATACACAGCCATTGTGCGTGGTCTGCCCTTCAGCCCGATAATGTCTGACAGGGCTGATATCTCTGCGAGGGAATATCAGCCCCGGGAGCTGTGTTTCTAATGTCTGCGGTGACTACGCCGTCAGGTAGGTGATGAGGGTAATATATTTACATGTCCAATTGCTGAGATTTTCCTGTCGGGGTGACTACGGGCGTCAGTTAGGTGATAATGGGGTCCCGATTTTGATACATTCCCAATATCCGATGGAAATGCTCAGCCACTGTGCAACTTCCGACATTGTCTGACAGGACTGACTCCCCGAGAGGGAGATTTACCTGCCAGGGATGATAACATTCCCCATATCAGGTGGAAATACACAGCCACTGTGCCATTCCCGACATTCCTGACAGGACTAAAATCCCCGAGAGGGAATATCAACCACGGTAGATAAGATTTTCATGTCACAGGTGACTACGGGCGTCAGTTATATGATAAGGCGGGGGGGGGTCACTACTTTGATACATTTCCAATATCCGGTGGAAATACAGAGCCACTGTGCAATTCCTGACCTTTAGAGCGACATCTCCTGAAAGGGCTGAGAACCCCGAGAGGGAATATTAACCTGGGTAGCTGAGAGTCTCCTGTCAGGGGTGACTACGGGCGTCTGATAGGTGATACTGGGTTCACGATTTTAATACATTCCCAATATCCGATTGAAATACCCAGCCACTGTGCCATTCCAATCCTTCAGTCCAACATTTTCTGACAGGGCTGATATCCACGAGAGGGAATATTAACCTCGGTAGCTGAGATTCTCCTGTTGTGGTGACTACGGGCGCCAGTTAGGTGATAAGGGGTCACGATTTTGATACATTCCCGATATCCGGTGAACAGACACATCCACTGTGCCGTTTCTGACCTTCATCCCGACATTTCCAGACAGGGCTGATGTCTCCGAGAGAGAATATCAACTTCGATAGCTGAGATTCTCCTGTCAGGGGTGATTACTGGCGTGTGTGAGGTGTTAAGGGGGTCACGATTGTGATACATTCATAATATCTGGTGGAAAAACACAGCCACTGATACACATTCCTGAGCTTCAGGCCGATATTTTCTAACAGGGCGGATATACCCGAGAGGAAATGTCAACCTCGGTAGGTGAGATTCTCCTGTCAGGGGTGACTACGGGTGTCAGTTAGGTGAAAAGGTGGTAACTATTTTGATAAATTCACCACATCCTGTGGAAATACACAGGCACTGTGCTATTCCCGACCTTCAGCCCGACACTTCCAGACAGCGCTGATATCTCCGGGAGAGAGTATCAACCACGGTAGCTTAGATTCTCCGAGCAGGGGTGACTACGGGCGTAAGTCAGGTGATAAGGGCGATCACGGTTTTGTTACATTCACAATATCTGGTGCAAATACACAGCCACTGTACTTTTCCCGAGCTTCAGCCCGATATTTCCTAACCAAGCCGATATCCCCAAGAGGGAACATCAACCTCGGTAGCTGAAATTTTCATGTCAGGAGTGACTACGACCGTCAATTTGGTGAAAAGGGGGTCACAGTTTTGATACATTCCCAAAATCAGGCGGAAACACAAAGTCACTGTGCCATTCCAGACCTTCAGCCCGACAATGTCTGACAGGGCTGATATTCCCGAGAATGAATATCAAACTCAGTAGCCGAAATTCTAATGTCAGGGATTACTACGGGCGTCAGTTAGGTGATATGGGGTGACGATTTTGATACATTTTCAATATCCGGTGCAAATACACAGCCACTGTACTTTTTCCGAGCTTCAATCCAATATTTCCTAATCCAGCTGATATCCCCGAGAGGGATCATCAACCTCGGTAGCTGAAATTTTCATGTCAGGAGTGACTACGACCGTCAATTTGGTGAAAAGGGGGTCACAGTTTTGATACATTCCCAAAATCAGGCGGAAACACAAAGTCACTGTGCCATTCCAGACCTTCAGCCCGACAATGCCTGACAGGGCTGATATTCCCGAGAAGGAATATCAACTCGGTAGCCGAAATTCTAATGTCAATGGTGACTACGGGCGTCAATTAGGTGATAAGGTGTCACGATTTTGATACATTTTCAATATCCGGTGAAAATGCACAAACAATGTGCCATTCTAGTTCTTTAGGTCGACAATGTCTGACAGGGCTGATATCCCAGAGAAGGAATATAAACCTCAGTAGCTTAAATTCTTGTGCCAGGGGTGACTACGGCCGTCCGTTAGGTTATAAGGGGGTCACGGTTCTGATACATTCCCAATATCCATTTGAAATACACAGCCACTGTGCCATTCTCGACCTTCAGCCGGACATTGTCTGACAGGTCTGATATCCACGGGAGGGAATATCTACTTTGGTAGCGGAAATTCTCATGTCAGGGGTGACTACGACCGTCAATTTGGTGATAAGGGGGTCACAGTTTTGATACATTCCCAAAATCCGTCGGAAACATACAGCCACTGTGCCATTCCAGACCTTTAGCCCGACAATGTCTGACAGGGCCGATATTCTCGAGAAAGAATACCAACCTCGGTAGCGGAAATTCTAATGTCAGGGGTGACTACGGGCATCAATTAGGTGATAAGGGGGGTCACGATTTTGATACATTTTCAATATCCGGTGAAAACACACCACCACTGTGCCATTCTAGATCTTTAGGCCAAGAGCGTCTGGCAGGGATGATATCCACGAGAAGGAATATCAACCTCAGCAGCTTAAATTCTCATGCCAGGGGTGACTACGGCCGTCAGTTAGGTTATAAGGCAGTCACGGTTCTGATACATTCCCAATATCCGTTTGAAATACACAGCCACTGTGCCATTCTCGACCTTTAGCCGGACATTGTCTGATAGGTCTGATATCCCCGAGAGGGAATATCAACCTCAGTACCTGAAATTTTCAAGTCAGTGGTGACTACGGGGTCATTGGGCCGATAAGAGGCAACGCTATTGATACATTCCGGATATCCGGTTAAATTACACAGCCACTGTGCAATTCCCGACCCCTAGCCCAACATTGTCTGATAGGACTGATATCCCTGAGAGGGAATATCAACCTCGGTAGCTGTAAATTCTCATGTCAGGGGTGATTACGACCGTCAATTTAGTGATGAGGGGTCGCGGTTTTGATACATTCCCAAAATCCGGCGGAAACACACAGCCACGGTGCCATTTCAGACCTTTAGCCCGACAATGTCTGACAGGGCTGATATTCCCGAAAAGGAATATCAACCTCGGTAGCCGAACTTCTAATGTCAGGGGTGACTACGGGCGTCAATTAGGTGATAAGGGGTCAGGTTTTGATACATTTTCAATATCCGGTGAAAATACACAACCACTGTCCCATTCTAGATATTTAGGCCGACAATGTCTGACAGGGCTGATGTCCCCGAGAAGGAATATCAACCTCGGTAGCCGAAATTCTCAACTCAGGAGTCTCTACCGGCGTCAGTCAGGTGATAATGGGGTCAGGGTTTTGATACATTCCCGATATTCGTCCAAAATACACAGCCACTGTGCCATGCCCGACCGTTAGGCCGACTTTGTTCGACAGGGCTGATATCCCTGAGATGGAATATGAATCTCGGAAGCTGAAATTCGTATGTCAGGGGTGAGTACACCGTCAGTTTGGTGATAATGGGGTGACGGTTTTGATACGTTCCAGAAATCCGTTCAAAATACACAGCCACTGTGCCATAACCGACCGTTAGGCCAACGTTGTCCGACAGGGCTGATATCCCTGAGATGGAATATGAACCTCGGTAGCTGAAATTCTTATGTCAGGGGTGACTTCAGCGTTCAATTTGATGATACTGGGGTCACGGTTTTGATACATTCCCAAAATCCGGCGGAAACACACAGCCACTGTGCCATTCGAGGCCTTTAGCCCGAGCATGTCTGACAGGGCTGATATTCCCGAGAATGCATATTAACCTCGATAGCCGAAATCTTCAAGTCAGGGGTCACTACAAACGTCAGTTAGGTAATAATGGGGTCACGGTTTTGATACATTCCCGATATCCTTTCAAAATACACAGCCACTGTGCCATTCCCGACCGTTAGCCGGACATTGGTTGAGAGGGCTGATATCCCTGAGAGGGAATATGAACCTCGGTAGCTGGAATTCTTATGTTAGGGGTGACTACGACCGTCAATTTGGTGATAAGGGGGTGGCGGTTTCGATACATTCGTAAAATCCGGCGGAAATTCACAGCCACTGTGCCATTCCAGACCTTTAGCCCGACAATGTCTGACAGGGTTGGTAGCCGAAATTCTCAAGTCAGGAGTCTCTACTGGCGTCAGTTAGGTGATAATGGGGTCACGGTTCTGATACATTCCCGATATTTGTCCAAAATACACAGCCACTGTGCCATGCCCGACAGTTAGGCCGACATTGTTTGACAGGGCTGATATCTCTGAGGTGGATTATAAACCTCGGTAGCTGAAAATCTTATGCCAGGGGTGACTATAGCGTTCAATTTGGTGATACTGGGGTCACGGTTTTTATACATTCCCAAAATCAGGCGGAAATACACAACCACTGTGCCATTCGAGGCCTTTAGCCCGAGAATGCCTGACAGGGCTGATATTCCCGAGAATGCATATTAACCTCGGTAGCCGAAATTCTCAAGTCAGGGGTCACTACCGACGTCAGTTAGGTAATAAAGGGGTTACGGTTTTGATACAATCCCGATATCCGTTCAAAATACACAGCCACTGTGCCATACCCGACCGTTAGGCCGACGTTGTACAACAGGGCTGATATCCCTGAGATGGAATATGAACCTCCGTAGCTCAAATTCTTATATCAGGGGTGACTACAGCCGTCAATTTGGTGATACTGGGGTCACAGTTTTGATACATTCCCAAAATCCGACGGAACCACATGGCCACTGTGCCATTCCAGGCCGTCAGCCTGACAATGTCGGACAGAGCTGATATTCCCGAGAATGCATATTAACCTCGGTAGCCGAAACTCTCAAGTCAGGGGTCACTACCAACGTCAGTTAGGTAATAATGGGCTCACGGTTTTGATACATTCCCGATATCCGTTCAAAATACACAGCCACTGTGCCATACCCGACCGTTAGGCCGACATTGTAGGACAGGGCGGTTATCCCTGAGATGGAATATGAACCTCGGGAGCTGAAAATCTTATGTCAGGGATGACTACAGTCGTCAATTTGGTGATACTGGGGTCACGGTTTCGATACATTCCCAAAATCCGGCGGAAATTCACCGCCACTGTGCCATTCCAGACCTTTAGCCCGACAATGACTGACAGGGCTGATATTCCCGAGAATGCATTTAACCTCTGTAGCCGAAATTCTCAAGTCAGGGGTCACTACCGACGTCAGTTAAGTAATAATGGGGTCACGGTTTTGATACATTCTCGATATTCGTCCAAAATACACAGCCACTGTGCCATGCCCGACCGTTAGGCCGACGTTGTATGACAGGGCTGATATCCCTGAGGTGGAATATGAACCTCGGTAGCTGAAATTCTTATGTCAGGGGTGAGTACAGCCGTCAATTTGGTGATAATGGGGTCACGGTTTTGATACATTTCAGAAATTCGTTCAAAATACACAGCCACTGTGCCATACCCGACCGTTGGGTCTACGTTGTCCGACAGGGCTGATATCCCTGAGATGGAATATGAACCTCGGTAGCTGAAATTCTTATATCAGAGGTGACTACGGCGTTCAATTTGGTGATACTGGGGTCACGGTTTTGATACATTCCCAAAATGCGGCGGAAACACACAGCCTCTGTGCCATTCGAGGCCTTTAGCCCGAGCATGTCTGACAGGGCTGATATTCCCGAGAATGCACATTAACCTCGGTAGCCGAAATTCTCAAGTCAGGGGTCACTACCGACGTCAGTTATGTAATAATGGGGTCACGGTTTTGATACAATCCCGATATCCGTTCAAAATACACAGCCACTGTGCCATTCCCGATCGTTAGTCCGGCATTGTATGAGAGGGCTGATATCCCTGAGAGGGAATATGAACCTCGGTAGGTGGAATTCTTATGTCAGGGGGACTACGACTGTCCATTTGGTGATAAGGGGGTGACGGTTTCGATACATTCCCAAAATCCGGCGGAAATTCACAGCCACTGTGCCATTCCAGACCTTTAGTCCGACAATGTCTGACAGGGTTGATATGCCCGAGAATGAATATCAACTTCGGTAGCCGAAATTCTCAAGTCAGGAGTCTCTACCGGCGTTAGTTATTTGATAATGGGGTCACGGTTTTGATACATTCCCGATATTCTTTCAAAATACACAGCCACTGTACCATACCCGACCGTTAGGCCGACGTTGTATGACAGGGCTGATATCCCTAAGATGGAATATGAACCTCGGTATCTGAAATTCTTATGTCAGGGGTGAATAAAGCCGTCAATTTGGTGATAATGAGGTCACGGTTTTGATACGTTAGTAGTATGTAATGTGGTTTTGAGGGATAGCTTGGGGATCTCATCGGGGGATCTCATGTGACGTCATAGTCACGTGACCTAGTGGCGCCATGTTGTGTTGTTATCGTAACCCGCGTGAGCGGCCATGTTGTGACGTCATCTCCATAGTGATACGTAGTGTGAGTGCGCACGCGCAGCGCGTGTTGTTAGGGTGATACGTGTTTCCGTCATCCATTTTGTATACTGGAGGCCGCCATCTTGGTTTCTATGGTAGCACGTGGTTGCTATGTTACCCAATTTTTCTGCAATGGGACGGGGTATGTTCAGAGGGTATGTTCTATTGAATCGGAGTAAATCTAATTACCACAAACAACCCGACAATCCCTCCAAATCACCAAAATCCACCCGAAATTACCGAAATTGACTTTATTTGATATGGATTTTCCATTTTATCGGTTTAGCACGTAGTGCTATAGTACCGAGAGGGTATCGGGGTGCATTCGACTCAAGTGGAGTAATTTTCTGGTTCGGATTTTCCCAGAATCCTCATTTAATTACCCAAATAAACCCGTCAAGTTGTATTATTTCGAATTCTTTAAGAATCCCTTGTTTGGGTCCCATGACGTGTTATTTCTCTATTAAGAATAGCACGTAGTGCTATAGGACAAATTTACCCAGAATCCATTATTTAAATTACAAGTAGGACCCATATGTGTACATGAAGGCCATGAAGCTAAGTTCCACCATATACTCATATGAGGATCTACCCAACAGATGTGTCGTACGAGGTTTAATTTACTATCCCTCATTTTGATTTTTCTTTGTACTTCGATGGAAAGTTAAAAAAAAAAACAACACTAAAAATAAATTTAAATTTCTTTTATTCAACAACAAAAATACATCTTTTTATGGTATATAGATTGTCAGATATTCATAAACAGTCTTTCTGCAGATTGGACATCTTCTGAGTGGTTTACTGCAGTCTTTGCACAGGCACAAATGGTTACATGGTCGCGGAGCGACATTGGCTTCAGCTAATAAACACACACTACATTTTGTCCTCCGTGAATCTTCTTCTTGAAATGATGTGTCCATTTCTTCTTCTTCTTTGATGGCCATTTCTTCTTCTTCTTTTTCAACGTCCATGAATTCAGGTGGTAAATTATGAATGTAATAACAGTCAAGAGAATATTTTCTGTGTTCTTCTATAACATCATCTTCTGTTTCCCAGAAACGAACAATAATACCACAATGAAAACATTGAGTTCTGTCTCCTGTCCCCAAATAAAAGAATCCAGCTTTTGTCAGTTCATTCGGGGTTTTCACACTTTCACTTTGTAACGTGAATTGAAATGTCTTGAGACGATTTTCCTCCAATGCATACTTGATGTGTTTTGGTGGTCTTTGTTCTGTTGTCTTTCTTATTTTATCTTCTCCACGTAATAACTGCTCCAGTACCGGTGGCGGAACATCACGAAAATACGTTTCGAATGAAACGCTCATTCTCTCTACAAAGTCTCTTGGATTTCTTGTTTCTTGGTTTCTTGATTGATAATCATTCAGTGCCATCCTGATCAAACATGGAATAATGAACATTCTTCAATCCTTTTTATCTTCATTCTTCTTTGGTTTTCTTTTTCTTTTTGGTTTGGGTTCTCCTATTTCAAGACTTCTCTTCTTTGCAATATCCACTGCTTTGGTCACTTGTTCACAATCTCTGGTGGTAAACTGGAACCCAACGTCGTTCTTGAACAGTTGAATCTGTAAATCGTTGTTAAGTTTGAAGACGGTCACATTAGTAGACATCCTTCTTCTTTGCTTGTCGAAACACAAATGAGCTGAAAACCAAGTGCACCAGTTTTTATAGTTTTCCTTCAATACAGCGACATCTAGTGGCTGGTTTCCTCTATGACGTCATTAACCAACACATCATTATCCAATGGATAAGTGGTAAACATGTTGGATATGGTTTCCATCGGTACAGTGCGACAGCGATGTTTTAAGTAAAATAGACAGTATTGTCCACACACTGGTAATGGTCCTTGAAGGCGTTTCGTATTATACTTCCAATATCTGGAATTCTTCTTCAGGAAATTCTCGAATGGTCTGTGTTGTGGTGGTAATCCATAAGAATCAAAGTATTCTGCGTTGTGGTGACTCACAAAGAGAGCCACCCAATGTTCTCCTATTCTGTGGTCTGGATCCGTGTTGGCTATCAAAGCCACTGGTCTGTGATCTGGTAATCTTCTTGGTAATTTGTTTCTTGCAAATACACCCAAACATATTCTCTTCAAACAACTATCTGATCGAAGTGCATTCTCTAACTGCAACGTGTTCATGTTGAGAAGTCGAAGATTACTTGTCTATTCTTATCCGCTTCTATGATGTTCTGGAATTCTGCATACACCAGTACGTTGATTGTGGTTGGTAATGGGTTTTCGAAATGGACTTCTAGTCTCAAGTTTCCTCTCTTCACCAGATCGAAGTGTTGTCCATGTGATAGATCTGGAGTCAGGTCGAATACGAATAGGGTGTATCCATTTAGGTACTCTTCTCGGCTGATGTGGTTTCCTTCATTCTCATACATTTGTCCAGTTCCTTGGAACAGAGTTGCATAACATCTCGCCACTTCTTGTTGTTCGAATCTAGGTTGTAATGGTTTGGCTGGAATCTGCTGCCCATCCACGTACAATGCCAAGTAATTGATTTTGCAGTTCTTGAAATTATATGGATTCTTTGAAAAGTTTCCATTGAAATCATCGTTGTCTACACATCCCACTACGATGCGTTTAGGTAGTTGGCCTAAGTTTTCATGTGTAATGCTCAGATTTCCTTTCGGCACTGAAAACACCTTGTTTCCACACGGTCGATAGGATATTTTGCAGTTGCTTTTGTTAGTGCTTTCTCGTGAGCCATTCTCACGAATGATTGGAGTCTCTCTTTGCGTACAAACATGGATACATCTAGAATTTTGATCTTGAATGTATCGGTATCGGCCATCAATGCGAAAGCATCTTTGGCTCTATTCATTTTAACATGAACATTAACTCCATTCAGCAAGTAACGAGTTTGGAAAAACATGTCCAAATGTAATCTTCCAGTCATGTCGACGATTTCACTTTTCTCTATAAATTTCTTTCGAAGAAGAAATCCCTTGTTATCTGTCAAATCTTCCATGTGTCCGGCCGTATCCTTGTACCATAATGCATTAGTCAGTTGTGACTTCTTGGCAGCTGGTCCATAACTCAACAAAGTTTCTATGAAAGCTCTGTAGTGATAAGTGTTGTTGGAAGGCGATACCAGTTTTTCATTCAAGCTGATATCGATTTGATTAAATAAGGAATGCATCCATAAAATGACTGGGCCCACTTTGGCATCGGGTGCAATTGATGCCCCATTGGAATCTACAACCGTTGCTTTAACATACAAGTATGTTATGTGCCAAATTCAAATAATCATCTCCTAATCCTGCAATGTGGAATTCTATTGGACCACTGTTTCCTATAGTCGCCAAAGGCCTGTGTTCTACCCATTGCCCATTTTCCAAACTAGTCAAACTAGTCTGTGTTGGTGGTATGGAAAACAAGTCGAGTTCGCTGTTGACACACTCACAAGATTTTTCATTAATGAGAGACATCATGCACCGAGATGGTCTTGGGTCTGAACAGTTCTCCTTCTTTTTGTCGATTTGCTAGTTTTGTGTGATGCGGGCCTTTTTATACTTTTCCTGCCGGGTGGTTTTGAATCACCAACCACTTCATTCCAAGCTCCTGTACCAGCCTCTTTGACTCTTTTGATTGCTGCCTTTTTTACATTTTTCCCTTCAATGACATCCTCGGCAAAGGCTGCTCCTTTTCTCACGAGTTGTTTCCCCACGGTCCTGGCTGTAGTTTTCAATAAAGGTAACACCATATTCTTCAGTCCTCCCAATATACTTCCCAAACCATATCCTCTCTGTATTTGAGCTCCAGAAAAAGCCGGTAGACCGTTCCCAGCTTGTTTCGTATAATATTCTTCGTATAATTTGGACTTACAACAATAAGTCATGTTTATGTGAAATGAAGAGATCTACGATTTCTGAAATGAAGTGTCATTGTCACTTTCCCGAACTCGAATGGTACTATGGCTCCTGTGTCACCCCTTATATACACCTGGACGGTACTGAAATTTTTTCGTTCTACTGGTACATAATACACATTCTCAAATGTTTTAGAGATGATATCCCCATATTTCCCACGCACGGGTACGATACGAAGAAGTGGTATTCTTGTATCTCCTACGACTTGGCCACGAACCAAGTCACAGTATGCATAGAGTGAATAAAATCCTTGGTTGACATCGGCAACTCTAGAAGAAATGTAAGTTCCTGATTTAAAAACACACTCATTAAATCCCAAAATATTTTGAAGAGTAGGGCTCAATGTGACCACGACTCCATCACGTACCGTGATACGAACTTTACCAGTCACTTCATCCAGTTCAAAAGCTACCTTATCGTGAAGAGGCAAGAGTAATTCTTTAACACCATTGATAGCTCGTATCACATCAATGGGATAATGGGATCCGAATAACGACCTTCCTTGAGAGTAAGTCGGTAATTCTTTTTCGAAGACCAGAACACTGTAACGAAAGCTCCTTCTCCACGAATATTGAACCAAGTATTTGGATACTGAATCTCTGCCAGACCTACTTCCCATTCTCCCGTAAGATTCACTGGTTTTGATAACTGAGTGGTGTACGTAGTCAACGTGTTTTCTGGAAACACGTTCATAGAACTATTACTTGGTAGAGTCAAATAAACCATTACTTTTTCTTAATGGTTGGATTTGGTACCAAATATCCTATGCTACTACTCAAGAGAGCAGTCCACAACTTGCTGTCTGTGTTTTAGAGATTGACGACACTGGTAATGATGATGATATACAAAATGCTTATTTGTGAAAAATAAGTGATCTCGCTCCTTGGAATTCTTTTACCAAACAGAGGCCAAGAACCGTTCGATCCTTCTTCCATTTTGAAGAAACTTCAGAGCTTCACTTCCTTTTATAGGTGAGCTGACTCTGTTTGATCCACGAATTGAACGAAGTTGGGTATCCCAACCACTTTACGAACAATTCCCTTTTCTTATCAACCTACTCACAATTGTTTACTTCAGGCTTGCACTACAGTGGAAGTCCCTAACTCGGATAAAATACTCTCTATTTTTGTCTTTCCCAAGCAAGTTGGGAAAGAAAAGTTGTGCAAAAGCACCAATAAAAAATAAGCCAAAACTGGGTCGAGTGCAACCGGCACAGACCCAGTACGGGACGCTCTCTCCCAAGTACAACTCCACGATTTCCGTTGCCAGTGCGCATATACCGTCTCTAAAGACTCATTCTTTTTATAATCCGCTTCGTATCGAGATGTTTTTGCACGCTTATCAGTGTTCCACCAGCTCGATGTTTGATGATTCCTGATTCATTGTACCACAGTGTATCCTTTGTATTCTCAGGAACAGTGTTTTATATTCTCTTTTCTATTATATGTCCATAATGTATATTTATTTACTCTCTCTCGAGTCGCGCGCGAATTTCGTGTGCCACGCGGTTCGGACTTAGATTATTTCACAATTATTGTTAATGCTTTTTTTGCAAAATTTTCTAATTGTGTTAGAGTTAGGTGTCAGCGGGGTACCACTCCTGCAGTGTTTCTTCTTTCTTTTGAGAGTAGTCTTCCTGTTGTGTGGTTCCCGGTCGACCGTCTGGGGTCTTTGTTTCTGTCACCTTTCTCTCTTCTTTGGGGGTGTTCTGTTTTCTGATCTCACCTTCTCTGCTCCTCTCACCTCTATCATGCCCAGGACAATTCCTTGTGGGCAATGTTTGCTGCCAAAGCATGTGGACGATGTACATTCGTCTTGTTCCTCCTGTAATGGGTGTTCGGCCGAGCGGCCATGTGGTGTCTGTGGAACATGGTCTTCCACCTTTGGGCGTCAGTAAACCGTGTCGTTCGTTCTCGTGGCCGTGCCTCCCGCTCCCGCGGGAAAGGAGAACGTGGTCGTTCGGGGCCTCCCGAGCCGACTTTGTCTGGTGAGAGTTATTCCTCCTCCGTGGGGGATGTGCAGTCTTTTCCTGTGGTGGATACTGCGGGAGCCATTGAGTGTTCTGGTGAAGAGATGCCTGGTTCCGGGACTACGGTCCCCCTCCAGTCGACATCTGAGGCTGTCACTAGGGTTGTGACTCCTCCTTCGGAGCCGAGCCGGTGTGCTCTCTCCACTATTTCACCAGCCTCAACGACTCTCGACGTATCTACTACTGCTGCTGGTCCGTCTGCTTCGTCGTCTGTTTCAGCCGGCCTCGGCTTTTCGCTGCAGGGGACTGCAGGAATGTCCGATACTGTAGACGTGGGATATCGGCCTCAGCCTTCCCTGACTTCAACTCGGCGAAGTCGGAAGGGGCTGCCGGCCGAGCCCATCTCTGTGGTCTCTTCGCCGTCGAGCACCACAGTTGTGTCTTTCGATTCGGATGTTCGTAGTGGAAACACTATGAACTCCGTGGCGTTTCCGTCTACTCACTCTGGTCACACGACCAGTTTCGGGAGGCCAACACCTTTTGTGCAGCCTGGACCTTCTGCCCCGCTGAGGTCCGCGGTGACTCTCATGAGTTCTCGCAATATTGATCCTCGGGGTGCATCGTACCCCTATACACGTCTGCCTTCAAGATGTTTCGGCTGCCGCCCGTCGTCCCGCGTCGGGTGTTTTGGAGGATCGTGACCCTTCGCTGGTTAAGAGGGTCAGAGGTGAAGCCACTTTGCCGGTTCGCTCCCCTGTCGAACCGGTCGGTACGGGCAGTGAGCTTAGGGAGGCCCTCTCCTTACTCACTCAGGTTCTTTCTAAGAGCCTTTCCTGTTGCTTTCAGCGAGGCTATGAGTGGTTTCCAGGCGCCTCCTATGGCGCCGCCTCCCGGGATTGGAAACAAGCCGGTTTCTGATAACTCTGGTGTCCCGACACCATGGGAGGCGTCGGCTGGTTTGCCCACGATGGGCTATGTGTCTTCCGACTCTGGGGAGGAGTCCGACATGCTTGAGGTCGAGGGCCAGCAGTCTTCGGACTTGGGGGCAACTCTTGACTTTGTGTTTGGGTTTCTGCCTGAGCTCAAACCTGCTAACCAGCCGACAGTGTCAGCCTGGCCGCGATCATCGGTCGCGCGCCAACAGCCCATGGAGCAACCTGCTTCTGGGCGCCTTCGATCGTGCCAGTCGGTACAGGTGGTTGAAGCTTTTTCAGCATTGGATGCCAAGCTGAATTCCAAGGCTTTGAAGACTTCGTTCTTCACCAGGGTTGACACCTTTTTGCCTCCTGTGCGTTATCGTTCCTACGATTCCGCCAATCCGTCAGTCTGCCAGATTTTGACGGTTCTGGATCAGGACTCCACTTCCCTCGGGCTTTCCAAGCCCAAGTCTGCCGTCATTCCAATGACGACTCTGGAGTCCACGTTGGGCTTATCTAGAGAGATGCTTGGCATGCTTTCTCTCTCAGATCACGTCGTCTCAGCTTTGGCTGCTTATCTGCCTCCAGATAAGTTTGACGAGGTACAGGCTCCTTTGTGTGTGATGTCCAAGGCGCTTATGCACCTTACTCACACGCATGCCTGTAACACGGCTAATTTGGAATTAGTTCGAAGGGACGCTGTGCTGGACACAGGACGATCCCTTCCCGAGGAGCAGCATGCTACTCTTCGATCTGCTTCTTTGGCAGGTCCGCAACTTTTCCATGGTTCCGTGTCGACGGTCCGGGATGACGTCCTACGTCATTCCAAAGATCAGCTGCTGTTTCGTCAGCTTGATCAGCTTTCTAGGGGAGGCAAGGGCCGTTCCAAGCCTAACAAGTACCCTTCTGCTTCCTCTGTGAAGCAAAAGGCTGGTCCTTCTGCCGCCGCCTCTACGTCTTACTCACGGGGTAAAGGTAGGGGTCGGCAGAATCGAGGGAAGGCTCAGGATTCTTCATTTAGCAGAGGAGGTGGTTTCTCCTCTCGCGGGCCTCGATCGGGGCTCGAAATGAAGGTCCTCACCTCGACTCGTCCCAGGTTGGAGGAAGGATAGCAGAGTTTGCAGACCATTGGGCCACCACCACATCCGATCCATGGGTGTTAGATGTTGTTCGGTCCGGGCTGCGAATATCCTTCCGTCGGCACCCCACTCTGTCAAGGGTGCCTCTTCCATCCACAGTTCCTTCAGACGTTTTACGTCGGGAACTTTTGTCCACGGAGATTGCCAATCTCCTGGCAAAGGGGGCGATCGAGGTAGTCAAGAACGTTCAGTCAGTGAGTTTCTATTCCCGCCTGTTCTTGGTGCCGAAGAAGGACAGCCGACTCCGACCGGTTATCGATCTGAGTATCCTGAACCAGTCTATCATTGCTCCCAAGTTCAGCATGGAGACTTTCAGGTCGGTCCGCCAATCTATTCACCAGGGAGATTTCGCAGCCAGCATCGACCTGCGAGACGCTTACTTCCACGTTCCGATGCATCGGGCGTCACGGAAGTATCTCAGGTTCGCTTTTCTGGGGCGAGTTTACCAGTTCAAGGCCATGCCTTTCGGCCTCAACCTGGCTCCTTGGCCGTTCACCAGACTGATGTCGCATGTGATAGCGTTCCATCGCACACAGTCCAGGGTGACTACTTCGGCATATCTGGACGATATCCTCCAGAGGCATTCCAATGCTGCCTTACTGGAGTCGGATGTCGCCACTCTGTTGAGCTTGCTCACGTCGCTAGGATTCAGAGTCAACGAGGAGAAGTCGGACCTGGTCCTTTCTCAGTCGTTTTGTCATCTGGGGATGTCTTTCCAAACCAAATTCAATTTGGTAGCGGTTCCCCAGGCCAAGGCTGTGATTCTCTCAGCTTTTGCTCTGACTCTGTCCCAGTCCATGTCCACGACCGCTCGGAGTTTTCTCCGGCTGATCGGTCTCTGCGGTTCGGTGACGGATCTCATTCCTCTAGGTCGGCTGCGTGTCAGACCTCTCCAACACTTTCTGCTCAGTCGTTGGAGGCCGAATGTAGATTCTCTGGATCAGGTGCTTCCGTTTCCGGACTCTCTGTATCCTCACCTTCTTCCCTGGACAGATGTTCAGTGGATTACGCAGGGTGTTCCACTGGACTTACCCACGTCCGATCGCGTTCTGACAGCAGATGCCAGCGATCTCGGATGGGGTGCGACATTGGATCCTCTCGGTCTTTCCCTACACGGGATGTGAGACCAGGATCAAGCAGCTCTACACATCAACCAGAAGGAGCTTCTTGCTCTTCTTCTGAGTTTCAGGCAGTGGATCCCTCACCTGTCGAATCGCCAGGTCCTTCTACTATCCGACAATTCGACAGTGGTTGCTTACATTCGGAACCAGGGCGGCACGCACTCGGTTCCGATGTACGAGTTAGCTCGGGATCTTCTACTGCTCGCTCAGGATGTTCACGCCGGAGTGGTTGTTCGTCACATTCCCGGTCGTCTGAACGTCCTAGCCGACTCCCTGTCCCGACAGGGCAGGGTTATTTCCACCGAGTGGATGCTTCACAGGGCAGTGTTCCAGTCGCTTTGCGATCTCTGGGGACGTCCCCACATCGACCTCTTTGCGACTCGTTGGAACCATCAGGTGGACACTTTCGTGTCCCCGTGTCCAGATCCTCTGGCTTTTGCCGTGGACGCTCTGTCACTCGATTGGAACGGTCTAGTCGGCTACGCCTTCCCGCCGGTTCCGATTCTTCCTCAGGTTCTCGCCAAAATTCGAACCTGCAGTTGTCGAATCATTCTGATCGCTCACCTGACGCCTCAGCGGGTGTGGATCAATCAGCTCCGCTCGCTTATGGCGGCGGTTCCGGCACGTCTCCCGCTACGTCGCGACCTTCTTTGTCAAGATCGCCCGAGGAGGTTTCACGTCGACCCGACTTCATTGTGCCTTCACGCATATCTTTTGTCAGGTCCTGTCTCCTCCGTAGAGGTTTTTCGAGACGAGCAGTGGAGTGCATTTCTTCTTCAAGGAGGCACTCCACTGGTTTAGCTTATGCAGCTAAATGGAAGGTCTTTTGTCGATGGTGTGCTGATCACTCTGTTGATTATGCCAATCCTTCGATTTCACAGATTGCGGAGTTTCTCGTATATCTGTTTGATTCTAGGGGTCTCCAGCCTGTTACCATCAAGGGTTACAGGTCTATGCTTTCCGAGACTTTTTCTTATGTGGGGAAGCGTCGTATCGGCACTAATCCTTACCTCTCCAAGCTTGTTCGGCACTTTTCTTTGAAAAGGCCTCGGACTTTGCAGCTTACTCCACGATGGAATCTTTCGTGGGTGTTGCTTTGCTTGGGGGGGGGGGGGGGGGGGGGGGGGGGGGCGTTCGAACCTTTATCCCAGGTGGATATGCATTTTCTCACATATAAGACGGCTTTTCTGATGGCATTTGCTTCGGCCAGACGGGTTAGTGAGCTTCACGCCCTCTCGGTCGACCCGGCCTTTTTTAGGAGCTCTCCTAACAGTGTTACTTTTACCACTGATTGCTCCTTTTTGGCCAAGAATCAGTTACCAGATACTACTCCTCCTCCTATCTGTATCAGGGCTCTTCCTTCTGTTGAGGGTAATCGCCCTTTGCTCTGTCCGGTCCGTGCTATTCGCATTTATCTTGATCGGACACGCTTCATCCGGAAAGGCAGGAAACGTTTTTTTCTGTCTCTCATTCCGGGTCGACAGAAGATCTCTCCTCAATCCATTTCTCGATGGATTTGTCTTGCTATTCGTACGGCTTATGGTCGTTTAGCAGCTGGCGATTGTATTACCAATCGTATTTCTGCCCACGATGTGCGGGCACTGTCCACCTCTTGGGCTTATTCTAACTCCGTCAAGTTGTTAGATGTTATGCAGGCAGCCTACTGGAGAAATGCTTCTACTTTCTCCACCTTTTATTTGCGCCAGTTCCAGGAGCAGTCGGAGGACCTTTTTGCCCTGGGTCCTCTTTCTTCTGCTCAGGCTGTTGTCTGCCATAGCCATTAGGCTTCTTCAAGGTCAGTTTTAGCCTTGTGCTGTTACTGCCCTTTTTATGTCTGTGTGTCACACAGGCTCATATGTCTCTTTTCATTGTCCTTTAACAATGATTGCGACATTATGGTTGATAAGCCTCGGGACCTCTTCCTTCTACTTCACGGTTCCAGTGCACTGGGGTTATGTGGGGGTTGGTTATGCGATTCCCTCCAGCCTTTTGTCTATTCAGCCTGAAGTAAACAATTGTGAGTAGGTTGATAAGAAATCTAAATTTTATAGTAAATTTCCTTTCTTATTATACCTACCACAATTGTTTACATGGAGGCCCACCCGTCTTCATTACGGGTAAAGAATCTTTCCTCCCCGCTGATCACATAACTCTAACGTTTACGGATTCAAAAAGAATGAGTCTTTAGAGACGGTATATGCGCACTGGCAACGGAAGTCGTGGAGTTGTACTTGGGAGAGAGCGTCCCGTACTGGGTCTGCGCCGGTTGCACTCGACCCAGTTTTGGCTTATTTTTTATTGGTGCTTTTGCACCACTTTTCTTTCCCAACTTGCTTGGGAAAGACAAAAATATAGAGTATTTTATCCGAGTTAGGGACTTCCACTGTAGTGCAAGCCTGAAGTAAACAATTGTGGTAGGTATAATAAGAAAGGAAATTTACTATAAAATTTCGATGTCTTACCTCGACCACGTTTCTTGAGTACGTGTTCGATTTTGTAAATAGTTTTATGTGAAACTCGCTGAAGCTCTACATTGTAGAATGACCCTTTCAGTATTTCTCCATTATCATCTTGTAAGATGTATGTGACTGGATGTCCTTTCTTGATGGCTACTACTGTGAATAACTCTTCGGTACAATTGGGCAAATAACCTTTTTCAAACGTTTTCTTAACTTTATTGATTCTCACTCTGTCTCCTACTTTGTACTTTGGTGTCTTGTGTTTTATGGGTTGTCCATACAACCTTTGCCAAACCTCTTCTTGATTTTCAAAGTTCACGGCAATGGAGGCCATACCTATACTGCGATGATGAGAATGATTATATGATTTCACAAGTTTTGAAGTGGAAAAGTTAGTGTATTGTTCTTGGTAAAATATTTCCACATCTTGATTTTCAAAGTTCTATTGAATCTTTCTACTATGGAACATTTTGTTTCCACATTTTGTGTAGTGAAAAAGTCGACTTTGTGATCTTTGAGAAAATTCTGAAATTTTCTGTTTAGAAATTCTTTGCCTTGATCAGTTTGTAATTTTTCTGGTTTACGACCTTGTTTGAAAATTTTACTAAAAGCTTTCAAGATGGAATCACCAAGTTTGTTTTGTAATGGCATCACCCAAGCATATTTACCAAATACATCTATACATGTCAACAAAAATTTTATGTTTTTGTTGAATTTACTTATGTTTGAAACATCTACCAAGTCAGCTTGCCATTGTGCATCTATACCACTAACTATTACTTTCCTTCTAGGAAATGTACGACGAACAGGTTTGTGAAGAGTGTATGTGTCTTGAGTCTCTAACCATTTTACAACTTGTTTATTTTTTTTCTTGGACGCTCTACGAAGAGCGTCTACACCACCAAAACTATCAGGCGCTTCAGAATCATAGTACAATGCTTCCATGACTGCCTTGTTCAAGTGTCAACTCTATTTATACCTTTTTTCGGTCCACTTTGGCGTTTCTGTTTTCTTTGGTTGTTTTGGTTCCGACTTTATCGGTGCCTGTTTCATAAAATCCCAACGTTCTTTATGACCAATTAATTCTTGGGTTATGTTACTATCTCTCAAAGCTTCGGCCAACATTTTCCATCCCTTTGGTTGGAAAGATTTTCGTCTTCTAAGTAAATCGTTTAGAAGATCTGTTACATTCGATCCTACCACTGTTTGATCTTTGTAGACTAATTCACCCTTCTCATTCCCCTTTCTCTTCATTGTCATAGGTACAGAATCGAGAATGTCTTCGTCTTTATTATCTTTCTCGAATTCGACTTTAATTGGTCGAGGAGCCATTACCTTTTGTTGAAATGTCAAGTATCTTTGCAAACTTTGATTATATTGAGTCATCTTTTCATCAGCCAAACGAAAAGGGGCTTCGAGAATATCTCTCATTTCTCTATCCAGTGATGAAACAGCCAGTTCATTCGGTTGTCTTGGAGTCTCTTGTAGACGTCGTTCCAATAACCTTGGTTCTACCAAAGTCATCTTCTTTGCATATTCCATCATTATCCAAAAATACCTTTAACAGCACCCAATAGAACAGGAGGTAGTAATGCCCCCAAGAATCCCCCTTTCTGCAAGATTTGTCTCCTCTTTTTGTCAGAGGTACCTTTATTTGCCACTGCCCTCACTAGTTGTTTCTGATGAAGGAGTTTGGTTCTCTGAGCTTTGGTCAGAGGTACTGCTCCCATTAGTATATTCGAGGCACAGTCACACAAAAAAGTTATCAATTCTTTGTCTGCATGTTTTAGTATGGATTTGACGAGTGCGGGTTTCGATTTAATAAGAACCTTGAGAAGAGAGATGTTGCGCTTGAGACGGTCAGACATGCTTCTGACTCGAGTCAGACTTATTGCTCTCCTTTTATACTTTTCGGAGGTACACAGATTGGGTTTCCCCTGGGAAAATTTGACTTCTTAATCTCATGTGTTCAGGGGTATCTTGTTTGAGATCTATTAAAAGGTAACCATATGGTGTCGAAGTGGCATCTTCGAAAACTTCTCTCAGAAACTTGGAATGACCAGAATACATCTGTGCTGCCAAGTGTGAGATCTGAGAACGATCCCTAGGATTTTTAAACAAGATCATGTAATGACTATTGAGGGCTACAGTCCTATGGGCTTTATTTTTATCGAATAAATTTTGAACAATGTTACAGTGATGGCTACTTTTAGTAAATAATCTAGACACTCGAACATCTGCATCGAGCATCAGATCATCCAATGTGACTAAACTATCAGATTTTAATTCTTGAGGGAGACCCTCTACGAATTATACTTGGGGTAAAGTATTGTATAATAGTTGCCATTCACTATAACACCAAATGATGTGACTTGGAACAGGTGATATAATATTTTGAATGATTTGAATAACCCGATTTACAAAGGATGATTTACCACTACCGTGGGACCACACAATAAACAAGTGAATGGATGCTTCCAACGTGGATCCATCTTTGTTGTTCTATGTGGGTACTACTTCCCTTTTATACCTTTTGGAGGGGTGGCCCCCACTGAACGCGGGGACTACTCCCCCCCCCCCCTTGAATCAACATTTTTTAAAATAAATGGAACTAAAAAGTTTTGAATGAAACTAAATTTTGAATAAAGATACCATGAATCAACATTTTTTAAAATAAATGGAACTAAAAAGTTTTGAATGAAACTAAATTTTGAATAAAGAAGTATCATCTGGTTCCAATAGGTGTAACTTAAAAGATACCATGAATCAACATTTTTTTTAAAATAAATGGAACTAAAAAGTTTCGAATGAAACTAAGTTTTGAATGAAACTAAAAAGTAAAGAAGTATCCTCCACTTCCAGTAGGGTTAGCCCAAAGAATATCAGGAACATGATGATGATGATGATGATAATGATGATGAAAAAACTCTCTGTATTAGAATAAATAAAAAAAATTGAAAAATCTTTATGCCAGAAAAATGTATTGCCTTGTAAGACTTGCCATTTAGAATTTTTTTTGAAGACTGCCATATAGGACTTTTTACTTAGAGAGAAAAAACTTGCCATAAAAGACTTTATGAGGACTGCCATAAAGGACTTTAGAGAATGCCGTAAAGGACCTTTTACTTTGAGAAAAAAACTTGCCATATAGGAATTTATGAGGACTGCCATAAAGGACTTTAGAGAATGCCATGTAGGACTTTTTACTTTGAGAAAAACTTGCCATGTAGGACTTTTACACCTTTTGGAGAGGTGGTCAATATGACCCGTCATCCAAAAAATATTTAAAATTGGTGGCCCTCTGACTTACTGGCTGGGGACAGTTTAAGTTTGTTTGATATTTGTCAAGAAGATAAACATCAAATAACTTAAGCGTCATTACCACCTTTTTTCTTGTTTCTTCATTTTATACTTTTTTTCTTCTTTTTTTTCTTTTTTTTATAAAAATCATCTATTTACAACATCTATTTACATCTTCAATTAGAATCCAATTGTAACAGGTTTCTTGATGGTCATAAATTCAATCACCAAATCCATAATACAACGTCTCTGTTCATTTGTGAGAGGTTTCTCGAACATATCTTCATATTCTTTCTGTACTGGTGGTGGATTCATTCCAGAAGTATTATGGTGCTACAGTAGATGAACATCATTCTTGTTAACTCTTTCAAGTGCGTCACTAAAACATGTTATAATCTTCTCTTCTTCAGATACATTATGCTGAATCTGACTTGCGTGATCGACTGAACATCCATAGCATTTTTCTTTCACTACAGCGTCAATGTTCTCTTCGACATAATGAGCGTATGCCAAGCAAAGATCATGCAGCAAGCGAACTTGCCTGAGTTCACTATCAATTTCATCAACGATCAATGGTCGTGGTTGGGTTATTCTCACTGTGATCTTCTTCTTCTTCTTCAAAGGTGGTTCTTGATTTGGTTTTTTGAAGTCTTCATGGTTAGTAGGTTTAGTGTCTTTAGTTAAAGCTGTTTGTTGGGTTTTGATGGCTGCATCTACTTCTTCTATTTGGGATTTCAAGGCATTCCATTCTTCTAAAGATAGAGCAATACCAGTCTTCGTAGGATAAGGTTTCTGGTCTTTTCCCTCAAAGTATCTTCTGAGATGAATCTTCAGTTCACCCTGGTACTGGGTGACGTTAGCATAAGTCTGCTTGGTGCCAATTCGGAACATCTTCTCTGGTCAATGGTTCGATCGTGAATGATGCCAAGTCCATGCTTTGCCTAATCTTATATATCTTTGACGGACGTGATTGAAAACATCACACCAGTTCAACAAATTTTGATTGAGTTTTTTATTCTTGGATGGGGTTTGTGTTTGTTTCCTATAGGATTATAGGTTAAAGTTGGAAAATTTAGAAAATTAGTATAGAAAGTAATGGGAAAGAAACACAATGAGAATACAGAAATTTGATTGGTTGATTAACTTCGATCTGATTGGTCAGTTTCGCGATCAAACTGCAATCTTGATCCTTAAACTGTAGGACATAGCCCTCTGCATTTGATACTGGCTTGGGACAGGTCAAGCCACAAACCTCTGTCCAATGGAGATAAGTCAAATAGCTCGAGTGCATTCCCACCCCTACAGTTCGTATCCTCTTTGAGGGAATTTTTGTTTTGTTCATCAAAAAAAGAAAACGAAAACAACATGTCCAACTTAGCAATTTAGTTTTTCTATCATAAAAATTTCTCATTTCTTTTAAATATTCACAACAGAGAATTTCTTAGTAATGATGATGATGATGATTTATTCCTTTGGTTATACAATAGGGGTAGCCTAAAAGACACCAGGAATCAACTTTAAAAACGAAATGAAACTTAAAAGTAAAGAAGTATCATCTGGTTCCAATAGGTGTAACCTAAAAGATACCATGAATCAACATGTTTTAAAAATAAATGGAACTAAATAGTTTTGAATGAAACTAAAAAGTTTTGAATGAAACTGAAAAGTAAAGAAGTATCATCTGGTTCCAATAGGTGTAACCTAAAAGATACCATGAATCAACATTTTTTAAAATAAATGGAACTAAAAAGTTTTGAATGCAACTAAATTTTGAATGAAGAAGTATCATCTGGTTCCAATAGGTGTAACTTAAAAGATACCATGAATCAACATTTTTTTAAAAATAAATGGAACTAAAAAGTTTCGAATGAAACTAAGTTTTGAATGAAACTAAAAAGTAAAGAAGTATCCTCCACTTCCAATAGGGTTAGCCCAAAGAATATCAGGAACATGATGATGATGATGATAATGATGATGAAAAAACTCTCTGTATTAGAATAAATAAAAAAAATTGAAAAATCTTTATGCCAGAAAAATGTATTGCCTTGTAAGACTTGCTATTTAGAATTTTTTTTGAAGACTGCCATATAGGACTTTTTACTTAGAGAGAAAAAACTTGCCATAAAAGACTTTATGAGGACTGCCATAAAGGACTTTAGAGAATGCCGTAAAGGACCTTTTACTTTGAGAGAAAAACTTGCCATATAGGACTTTATGAGGACTGCCATAAAGGACTTTAGAGAATGCCATGTAGGACTTTTTACTTTGAGAAAAACTTGCCATGTAGGACTTTATGAGGACTGCCATAAAGGACTTTAGAGAATGCCATGTAGAACTTTTTACTTTGAGAAAAACTTGCCATGTAGGACTTTATGAGGACTGCCATAAAGGACTTTAGAGAATGCCATGTAGGACTTTTTACTTTGAGAAAAATAAATGAGGACTGCCATAAAGGACTTTAGAGAATGCCATGTAGGACTTTAGAGAATGCCAGAAAGGACTTTAAAAATTTGATAAGCCTAATATGATTGAGTAGACAACACTACAAGATTAGAGAGAAATTTAGATACACTGCGAATCCTCCCTGATGCAGACCGATATCAAGCCAAGAATATGCTGAAGATGGCTAGTGATGATTTGATACAATGTATATGAGATTGTGCCTCAAACATCTTGATGGGCGCAGTACCTATAACCAAATCTGAGATAGTTAAGCTGATTCCACACAAGTACGAAATAAGGAGAATTGCCTCACCAAAGACAGAACTATCTTATCGGAAAAGAAGACGCATCATACAGAAAGGAGGAGTTTTAGGAAAGTTGATCAAACCCGTCATCAATGCTCTGTCCGATATCCAATAAAAGGGTCGTGCTCATAAAAAATGTGTTATTTGTAATCTGACCTTCGAAGAGAGCAGACACAATGCAATCCAGCTGTGCACCAAAAAATTGGTCAAGAGATTCGGACTCTGATGAATCGTCGGAACTATCAGAAGATATGGAATATGAAGAAGAAGAAGACGTTTCTATGATGGGAGGTATCGTTCAAAGTGCCTTTGACAAACACCAAAACGATTTTGACAACCTCATGAACAAATATATCGAAGATGGAATGGACAGTGAAGATGCAGTTGAAATAGCATATAGAGCACTTCAAAAGAATGTTAGAGAAGCCATTAGTGAGAAATACATTTATACCATTGAGTACATTCGAAATTTTTGCAACGACTCAGGTCACAAGAAAACTCAAGAAACTGCCAAAGCGTCTTCGTGAAGAAGAGGATTTTGACTTTGAAGAATCCCAGAAATATGCCTTGGAAAAACGAAGATTTCTGTTCGACAACCTTATGACAAACTACTCATTTCGAGTAGATGAAGAAGAAGAAGACGATTAGAAAAGTATAAAAGGAGTGTTGGTATGAAAATAAATTCATTTCCGTTTTGAACGTCGAAGAGTGAAGATGTCTGTGTCAACAACAGTGCTCAGATTTCAAGATGACTTACATATACAGATCTTCAAGAATGATGCCGGATTAAAGCTGACTTCCCAGGGACTGACCCAAGTGAATCGTGTGGTAAATGCAGCCGAGAGAAAAAATCTAGACATGGATGCTGGTGGAAAGAAACAAAGATGTGTGGATACTGGCCGATCAGTAAACAAAAGAATAAAGACAGAAGAACTGACTCCCAATACAAACAAGAATGAAGTTACTACTACGAACAAAGTTTCTACAGAAACAAAGAAAAATGTTTCCATTAAGAACGAAGTTTCTACTAAAGACAAGAAAAAGATGCCAGCTCCCATAAAGAATGAAGTTTCTACTGAAGACAAGAAAACGATGCCAGCTCCCATAAAGAATGAAGTAATCACTTCGAATGAAGTTACTACTGAATCTAATACTGATGTTCCCACTCCAACCAAAAATGAAGTTATTACTAAGAAGATTGAAGTTACTACTATGAAATAGCTAGAGAAAAAAGGAACCAACAGATGCCAAACAGGAAATTAAAGCAGCCAACAAAGCCAAGTTATCAAATGGGAGAATGTGTTTTATCAAGAACCTAGCCATCTTGTGACGTCATCTCCATAGTGATACGTGGTGTGAGTTCGCATGCCATATAGGACTTTATGAGGACTGCCATAAATGACTTTTTAATTAGAGAAAAACTTGCCATAAAGGACTTTATGAGGACTGCCAAAAAGGACTTTAGAGAATGCCATAAAGGACTTTAGAGAATGCTATGTAGGACTTTATGAGGACTGCCATGTAGGACTTTTTACTTTGAGAAAAACTTGCCATATAGGACTTTATGAGGACTGCCATAAAGGACTTTAGAGAATGACATAAAGGACTTTAAAAATTTGATGAGCCTAATATGATTGAGTAGACCACCTAAAAACCATTTCGGTTTTTAGGAATTTTTCGGTCAACTAAATAGGACCTTTTTTAGGCAAAAGCTAGACTTTGTTCAGGTTGTAGAAAAATATGACACTCACTCAATTATTTCTTCTTTAAATCTCTAGTGGTGTGGTGCTAACTCCATCTTCTAAAACTCTTCGTTTTGGGTAGAAATATGATAGTCCATCTTTGCTCTGCTGGTAGGTATACATTGTGTGGCCATTCATCACAAATCCTCGGTTGATGCCAGATCCACTTTGTTGAGTCTTCAAAACTTGCAAATATCTGTCTTTCGTCAAATCATTGTGGCGTTTGCTGATTCCTTTACAACTGAATTTATTGGTGGCACTGAAACAATAATATGTTTTACTACACAGTCCAACAATGCCGGTTCCTTGCCATTCTACCTTGAACAAGCCTGGAGTTCTCCTGTCAAAACGCTTTCTTTCTTGGCAGCATGAGGGTGACAGCCATTCTTTGCCTTCTAATTTGGTTTTCGCATAATCATCTCTATGCAAATCACAACACTCTGATGGAAACCACTTGTGATTCTCTTTGTAAAATTCTGGTTTCACTAATTCATCTATTGATGGTGACGTGGTACATAGATATGAAGAATCTGTGTCCATTTCAGCATATTCGAAATCTTGGCGGTTGATAAAAGTATCGATGACATCATAATAGAACCCAAGCATCCGGAGTTTCGCATACTGGTAAACAAAGAATCCAATGTGAAGTGGCAGATCCAACTTGGTGGTCTTCTTGTTCAATTCGACTTCATATAATGTTTCATCTAATGGATTCAAGTCTATGAAGGACATGTCATTTACAGCTTTGGTGACTACTTCGTCGTCGCAATAGCACACACGTCGATGCTTCTCTTTGTTGGTGACGGTTTTGCCATATCCAGAATTTCCCAACAGCTTCATGGTGTCGGCAACGATCGACTTGTCAGGGTCAACATCTCCTTGTCTTCTTGCTTCAGATACTTCATCTCCAATTTTTTCAAAACATCTTCTTGGTTTATATTGGATAACTTGCTAGACCTGATCAACTTCAGTACCATGCTGGAGGTACCACTGCAGTAAAGGGGTTGCAGACAACATTTTTCTGCTCCATAGCTTCCGATCAAACTT
This sequence comes from Pictodentalium vernedei, assembly GCA_031216915.1. NCBI lineage: Eukaryota > Metazoa > Mollusca > Scaphopoda > Dentaliida > Dentaliidae > Pictodentalium > Pictodentalium vernedei. The sequence goes on from CM062295.1 coordinate 506,831,548, forward strand.
CTACGGGGTTTCTTCATGATTCCATTCTTCTCGGCAAAGGATTTCATATGTTCACCAATATCATCTATGGAAATATCTGTATTCTTGAAGATAGGTGTCATCTCTTCAAAGTACTCTTTCAGGTAATCTGGCACATGAATATCACATTCGACCAAACCAAACAGTTCACCGAACTTCACTTTGTTCAGTATTTCTTCATCTGTCATCGCACCATCTATTTTGTCTGAAAAGTTCTCTTTCAGGAAGGCTTTAAGTGTGGCATCGGTCTTCTCCATCTCCATCTCTCTCCACTCACACTCCCAGATTTCAACAAGTTTATAGCCCAAATCGGTGATGTACTTTGCATTGGTACGGGTGTCTTGTAACAGTTCTTTCATGGGTTTATCTCTGACTTCATTATGGTTGATAGGAAGGTCATTCTTATCTTTCATGCAGGTATGTCCGTGCCAGAAGCAGCCATGGAATTGGTATACAGTCTGTGTCTCTTTGCACCAACCATCAACAGGCAACTGTCTTCGACTAATCATTTTTTCAGCTCCGTTAAACTGATGTCTGATGTGGATGTCATCTCTCATGGATAAAAACTCTAATCGTTGTTCAGCCATTTTACCATACTTCATTGGATGTTCTGGTTTAAACTGGTTTTCTTCACGACGTCTAACACTCCAACCCGTTGGCATCTCTTGCATTAGGCACCAAAGATATAATGCATTCGCATCAAAGCCTATAATACTTCCACATGGTTTTGCTTCTTTGCCATATTTTGTTTCTCTGATTCGGGTAACATCTTTCTCGTGGTATCGGTTGAAGATAATTGAAGGTCCACCAACGATATTATCTTTCACCAAGTGATGCAGGTCTTTGTTTTTCTGGTTACATAATGTGAAGTAAGTGTCATCATTCATGGTCTGGAACATGCTTGTCAAGTGCTTCAAGGAATGGTTTTACATCTCGGTTATTATACCAGATCAGAAAATCGCGGAAAGTTGTCATCTCCAGGTCGTTCCATACATGCTGGCAGTACTGGTATTCTTCATTGGATATATTTTCTTTCTTCAGAGAACTGTAGAAGGCGTCATGGTTTGGTAGGTGGTCTTGATCCAATTTGTTCAAGCTGTCGATCAATTCATATGGTAAAAATCCCTTCGTCACGGAGCAGCCAAATGCTTTCAAAAACTTGTCATAGCTGAATCCTGGAGCGAGGTAGTTGCAAATATCAACAAACTTGAATGATTCTGTCGAGACGCACATGTAGTTATTTGATTTCTTCACTGCAAATTTGAGTGGATTCTGTCTCTTCAGGTATGTCATCAGTTCACGCTTGACTACATTCATATCATATTTTCCAGAGCTGAATCCGATGACGGGCATCTCTTGCAGGTAGTCTTGAAATTTCTTCTCCAATTTTTGTAAAGGGTGCATTTTTGAGGTATCTTCTCCAGTAGCTCTGGCTTCCGCTTCCATCGTTTCATCAATTTTCTGTCTGAGTTTAAACAAGGTCCAAGCATGATAGGTCTGCATCAGTTGGTGGCAATGAGATGAAATATTTGTGAGGTATGTCATCATTTCTTCAACAAGTTCTTGAGAATTTCCATTTGTAATAAAACATTTCGGTTCTTGGTATTCTAGAACATTACTACATATGCTCACACTCAATGGTCGGTGTTCTGCTTCCCATATCAGTTTATCACTGTCAGCAGGTAGACTTGATTTGACAAAGAAACTTTCAAAATCAAACGTTGCACGGTATGGATAAAACTTCTTCTCTTCAGGTACTTCTATATCTTCATCTTCTAACAGATCAAATATGGACTGGGATGGATGGTATACACCGCCAACATACTGGTAATTTACTTCATCTGTACATGTTTTCTCGTGACGATTTATTGCCCAGGAGGTCTTCCATAATTTGCCGCATTTGCGGCATTCAAAGGATTTGCAGTATTGGTCTATACCGATGATGTAGCTAAAATGGTTCTTGTAAACGTTCACATACATGGTATCTTCATACTTTCTGTGAGATCTCTGTACTAATTTGGCAACAATTTGGTCATCATCATTCTTGACAAGTTCATAAACTTGGATATTTACTTCAAAACATTTCTCCAAGTCAGGTAATTCGGCTAAAGTTACTCCACGGAATTCATTCTTTGGCTTCTTTGTATACTTGTTGTAAATGGCATCTGTTGTATTATTCAAATTGTCTGTTGTGGAACCACCCCATAAAGCTAAACAGCGGAAAATGCACAGGTTGTCTTTGTAGGTAAAATGGCGATTTCTATCTTTCACCAAAGCATTTACTGCTTTGTTCTGGAGAATGTAGTCAGGAAGATCTTCTACCATTCCAATTGGGTGGTCTTTCACCTTATTCACATAAAATGTGACGTTCGTAACTCTCTCCACAAGCCATTTGGTGTTGGGTCGTTTTAATTTGGCCCATTCCATGGTATCTTCTTCATGACATCATCAAGGAATTCTTCAAAGTCTTCTTGGCAGCATACAAGTTGTGGAACATCAAGTACCCGGGCGTTGTTTTGTGATGGATGTAATACTTCAGTTCATTCGTTTCATTGTGTCGCAGGATAAAACCAAAATTCAGATTAATTTTAAATCTGTTGTGGCAGAAATATGGTAGTCATCAATTCATCAGTCATCATCTTCAGGTTCACATCGTTGATCCGGTAGTTATATTGGTCCTTGACTCTTCTGTTCATCATGTGGCGAGTTCTAATAGGACTCCAGTTATCTTCGTACACGGTCAACATCTCATCTGGCTCTTCTTCAGACATCATATTCTTTTCAAACTCAATTGGGTCAACATCATAATGGATGGTCGTCGTGGTCCGTGGTTGTTTAGGTGGTCCTCTCTTCGGTTGATCAGTCTTCCTTTTAGATGGTACAGGAACTGGTTGGTGGGCAACGTTCTTGTGTCGATTAAAATGGAGTAGTTGGTCGAACTCCTGGCCGCATTCCATACATGTATAGGTCTCCAAACATTTCTTCAGGTGTTGATCCAGCTTCTCTTTCCTCGTAAAGGTCTTGTTGCAGTTGGTACAATCGTGGGTCTTCTTCTCTCCGGCGTGCTGGGTGCGCACATGGCGATCTCGATTCGTTCTTGCAGTAAAGGTCTTTCTACACTCTTCACAGGCGTAAGCGTCAGTTCTGGTAACGGAAGTAGCAGCTTCAGACTCCATCTTCATAAATTTTTTTGCTATGGAAAACTCTCTAGCGATGTGTTCAGTTCGAAGGATCGAAATTCCGGAATTTATTTCTACGTGACGAACGTTTTTTCATCGATATTTTCATTCTCGATGGGCGTTTGTGTTTGTTTCCTATAGGATTATAGGTTAAAGTTGGAAAATTTAGAAAATTAGTGTAGAAGTCAATGGGAAAGAAACACAATGGGAATCCAGAAATCTGATTGGTGGATTAACTTCGCTCTGATTGGTTAGTGTAAAAACAACTTGATCCTCATTAATTTTATTATTTAAAATCATGTAGTTCGAGAGGTCATTTAAAGAAATTGCTAAATATACACCCTAACAATTAGTTAGGGGGTCAGTTAAGGATGTTACTAAAAATAGAGCGTAGGAATTTATAAAAAATATAGTTCCAAGTAGAAGCAGAGGATTCTGGGTAAATTTGTCCTATAGCACTACGTGCTATTCTTAATAGGGAAATAACACGTCATGGGATCCAAAAAAGGGATTCTTAAAGAAGTCGAAATAATATAACTTGACGGGTTTATTTGGGTAATTAAATGAGGATTCTGGGAAAATCCGAACCAGAAAATTACTCCATTTCCGTCGAATGCATCCCCGATACCCTCTCGGTACTATAGCACTACGTGCTAAACCGATAAGATGGAAAATCCGTATCAAATAAAGTCAATTTCGTTAATTTCGGGTGGATCTTGGTGATTTGGAGGGATTGTCGGGTTGTTTGTGGTAATTAGATTCAATCGAACATACCCTCCGAACATACCCCGTCCCATTGCAGAAAAATTGGATAACATAGCAACCACGTGTTACCATAGAAACCAAGCTGGCGGCCTCCAGTATACAAAATGTACGATGGAAACACGTATCACTCTAACAACACGCGCTGCGCATGCACACTCACACCACGTATCACTATGGAGATAACGTCACAACATGGCCGCTCACGCGGGTTACCATAACAACACAACATGGCGCCACTACGTCACGTGACTATGACGTCACATGAGATCCCCCGATGAGATCCCCCAAACTATCCCTCAAAACCACATTACATACATACCTCGGTAGCTGAAATTCTTATGTCAGGGGTGACAACAGCCGTCAATTTGATGATAAGGGGGTCACGGTTATGATACATTCCCGATATCCGTTCAAAATACACAGCCACTGTGCCATACCCGGCCGTTAGGCCGACGTTGTCTGATAGGGCTGATATCCCTGAGATGGAACATGAACCTCGGCAGCTCAAATTCTTAGGTCAGGGGTGACTACAGCCGTCAATTTGGTGATAATTGGGGTCACGGTTTTGATACATTTCCGATATCCGTTCAAAATACACAGCCACTGTGCAATACCCGACCGTTAGGCCGACGTTGTCTGACAGGGATGATATCCCTGAGATGGAATATGAACCTCGGTAGCTGAAATTCTTATGTCAGGGGTGACTACAGCCCTCAATTTGGTGATTCTGGGGTCACGGTTTCGATACATTCCCCAAATCCGTCGGAACCACACAGCCACTGTGGAATTCCAGGCCGTCAGCCCGACAATATCTGACAGGGCTGATATTCCCGAGAATGCATATTAACCTCGGTAGCCGAAATTCTCAAGTCAGGGGTCACTACCGACGTGAGTTAGGTAATGATGGGGTCACGGTTTTGATACATTCCCGATACCCGTTCAAAATACACAGCCACTGTGCCATACCTGACCGTTAGGCCGACATTGTATGACAGGGCTGATATCACTGAGAGGGAATATGAACCTCGGTAGCTTAAACTCTTTTGTCAGGGGTGACTACAGTCGTCAATTTGGTGATACTGGAGTCACGGTTTCGATACATTTCCAAAATCCGGCGGAAGTTCACCGCCACTGTGCCATTCCAGACCTTTAGCCCGACAATGACTGACAGGGCTGATATTCCCGAGAATGCATATTAACCCCGCTAGCCGAAATTCTCAAGTCAGGGGTCACTACCGACGTCAGTTAGGTAATAATGGGGTCACGGTTTTGATACATTCCCGATATTCGTCCAAAATACACAGCCACTGTGCCATGCCCGACCGTTAGGCCGACGTTGTATGACAGGGCTGATATCCCGGAGATGGAATATGAACCTCGGTAGCTGAAATTCTTATGTCAGGGGTGAGTACAGCCGTCAATTTGGTGATAATGGGGTCACGGTTTTGATACATTCCAGAAATCCGTTCAAAATACACAGCCACTGTGCGATACCCGGCCGTGAGGCCGACGTTGTCCGACAGGCCTGATATCCCTGAGACGGAATATGAACCTCGGTAGCTGAAATTCTTATGTCAGGGGTGACTACAGCGTTCAATTTGGTGATCCTGGGGTAACGGTTTTGATACATTCCCAAAATCCGGCAGAAACACACAGCCACTGTGCGATTCGAGGCCTTTAGCCCGAGCATGTCTGACAGGGCTGATATTCCCGAGAATGCATATTAACCTCGATAGCCGAAATTCTCAAGTCAGGGGTCACTACCGACGTCAGTTATGTTATAATGGGGACACGGTTTTGATACAATCCCGATATCCGTTCAAAATACACAGCCACTGTGCCATTCCCGACCGTTAGCTCGGCATTGTATGAGAGGACTGATATCCCTGAGAGGGAATATGAACCTCGGTAGCTAGAATTCCTATGTCAGGGGTGACTACGACCGTCAATTGGTGATAAGGGGGTGACGGTTTCGATACATTCACCAAATCCGGCGGAAATTCACAGCCACTGTGCAATTCCAGGCCGTCAGCCCGACAATGTCTGACAGGGCTGATATTCCAGAGAATGCATATTAACCTCGGTAGCCGAAATTCTCAAGTCAGCAGTCTCTACCGGCGTCAGTTAGGTGATAATGGGGTCACGGTTTTGATACATTCCCGATATTCGTCCAAAATACACAGCCACTGTGCTATGCCCGACCGCTAGGCCGACGTTGTATGACAGGGTTGATATCCCTGAGATGGAATATGAACCACGGTAGCTCAAATTCTTATGTCAGGGGTGACTACAGCCGTCAATTTGGTGATAATGGAGTCACCGTTTTGATACATTCCAGAAATCCGTTCAAAATAAACAGCCACTGTGCCATACCCGGCCGGTAGGCCGACGTTGTCCGACAGGGCTGATATCCCTGAGATGGAATATGAACCTCGGTAGCTGAACTTCTTATGTCAGGGGTGACTACAGCATTCAATTTGGTGATAGTAGGGTCACGGTTTTGATACATTCCCAAAATCCGGCGAAAACACACAGCCACTATGCCATTCGAGGCCTTTAGTCCGAGCATGTCTGACAGGGCTGATATTCCTGAGAATGCATATTAACCTCGGTAGCCGAAATTCTCAAGTCAGGGGTCACTGCCGACGTCAGTTATGTAATAATAGGGTCACGGTTTTGATACAATCCTGATATCCGTTCAAAATACACAGCCACTGTGCCATTCCCGACCGTTAGCCCGGCATTGTATGACAGGGCTGATATCCCTGAGAGGGAATATGAACCTCGGTAGCTGGAATTCTTATATCAGGGGTGACTACGACCGTCCATTTGGTGATAAGGTGGTGACGGTTTCGATACATTTCCCAAAATCCGGCGGAAATTCACAGCCAGTGTGCCATTCCAGATCTTTAGCCCGACAATATCTGACAGGGTTGATATGCCCGAGAATGAATATCAACCTCGGTAGCCGAAATTCTCAAGTCAGGAGTCTCTACCGGCGTCAGTTAGGTGATAATGGGGTCACGGTTTTGATACATTCCCGATATTCGTCCAAAATACACAGAAACTGTGCCATGCCCGACAGTTAGGCCGACGTTGTCTGAAAGGGCTGATATCCCAGAGATGGAATATGAACCTCGGTAGGTGAAATTCTTATGTCAGGGGTGACTACAGCCGTCAGTTTGGTGATAATTGGGGTCACGGTTTTGATACATTCCCGATATCCGTTCAAAATACACAGCACTGTGCCATACCCGACCGTTAGGCCGACATTGTATGACAGGGCCGATATCCCTGAGGTTGAATATGAACCTTGGTACCTGAAATTCTTATGTCAGCGGTGACTACAGCCTTCAATTTGGTTATACTGGGGTCACGGTTTTGACACATTCCCAAGATCCGACGGAGACACACAGCCACTGTGCCATTCGAGGCCTTTAGCCTGAGAATGTCTGACGGGGCTGATATTCCCGAGAATGCATCTTAACCTTGGTAGCCGATATTCTCAAATCAGGGATCACTACCGACGTCAGTTAGGTAATAATTGGGTCACGGTTTTGATACAATCCCGATATCCGTTCAAAATACACAGACACTGTGCCATTCCCGACCGTTAGTCCGACATTGTATGAGAGGGCTGATATCCCTAAAATGGTATATGAACCTCGTTATTCTCATGCCAGGGGTGACTACGACCGTCAATCTGGTGATAAGGGGGTCTCGGTTTTGATGCATTCACAAAATCCGGCGGAAACACACAGCCACTGTGCCATTCCAGACCTTCAGCCCGACAATGTCTGACAGGGCTGATATTCCCGAGAAGGAATATCAACCTCGATAGCCGAAATTCTAATGTCAGGGGTGACTATGGGCGTCAATTAGGTGATGAAGAGTCACAATACAATTTTGATACATTTTCAATATCCGGTGAAAAAACACAACCACTGTGCCATTCTCTTTCTTTGGCCGACAATGTCTGACAGGGCTGATATCCCCGAGAAGGAATATCAACCTCAGTAGCTTAAAATATCATGTCAGGGGTGACTACGGCCATCAGTTACTTGTAGGTTATAAGGGCGTCACGGTTCTGACATATTCCGAATATCCGTTTGAAATACACAGCCTCTCTGCCATTCTCGACCTTTAGCCGGGCATTGTCTGTCAGGTCTGATATCCCCGAGAGGGAATATCAACCTCGGTAGCTGATATTTTCATGTCAGTGGAGACTACGGGGTCATGGGGTAATAAGAGGCAACGCCTTTGATACATTCCTGATATCCGGTTCAAATACACTGCCACTGTGCCATCCCCGTAAATTAGCCCGACATTGTCTGATAGGGCTGATATCTGAGAGAGGAAATATCAACCCGGGTAGCTGAAATTCTCATATCAGGGGTGACTACGATCGTCAGTTTGGTGATAAGGGGTCAGGGTTTTGGTACACTCCCAAAATCAAGCGGAAACACACAGCCACTGTTCCATTCCAGACCTTTACCCCGACAATGTCTGACAGGCCTGATATTCCCGAGAATGAATATCAAACTCAGTAGCCGAAATTCTAATGTCAGGGGTGACTACGGGCGTCAGTTAGGTGATATGGGGTGACGATTTTGATACATTTTCAATATCCGGTGCAAATACACAGCCACTTTCCGAGCTTCAATCCAATATTTCCTAATCCAGCTGATATCCCCGAGAGGGATCATCAACATCGGTAGCTGTAATTCTCATGAGTGACTACGACCGTCAATTTGGTTATAAGGAGGTCACGGTTTTGATACATTTCCGAAATCCGGCGGAAACACCCAGTGACTGTGCCATTCCAGACCTTTAGCCCGACAATTTCTGACAGGGCTGATATTTCCTAGAAGGAATATTAGTCTCGGTAGCCGAAATTCTAATGTCAGGGGTGGCTACGGGCGTCAATTAGGTGATAAGGTGTCACGATGTTGATACATTTTCAATATCCGGTGAAAAATGCAGAGCCACTGAACTTTTCTCGAGCATCAGCCCGATATTAACGGACCCAGCTGATATCCCCGAGAGGGAATATCATCCTCGGTAGCTGACATTTTCATGTCAGTGGTGACTAAGGGGTCACTGGGGTGATAAGAGGCAACGCGCTTTTGATACATTCCTGATATCCGGTTTAAATACACAGCCACTGTGCCATTCCCGACCCCTATCCCGACATTGTGTGATAGGGCTGATATCCATGAAAGGGAATATCAACATCGGTAGCTGGAATTCTCATGTCAGGGGTCACTACCACCGTCAATTTGGTGATAAGGGGGTCACGGTATTGATACATTCCCAAAATCCGGCGGAAACACACAGCCACTGTGCCATTCCAGACCTTTAGCCCGACAATGTCTGACTGGGCTGATATTCCCGAGAATGAATATGAACCTCGGTAGCCGAAATTCTCAAGTCAGTGGTCGCTACCGACGTCAGTTAGGTGATTATCCGGTCACGGTTTTGATACATTCTCGATATCCGTTCAAAATACACAGCTACTGTGCCATTCCCGATCGTTAGCCCGACATTGTATGAGAGGGCTGATATCCCTAAAATGGAATATGAACCTCGGTATTCTTATGTCAGGGGTGACTACGACCGTCAATTTTGTGATAAGGGGGTCACGGTTTTGATACATTCCCAAAATCCGGCGGAAACACACAGCCACTTTGCCATTCCAGACCTTCAGCCCGACAATGTCTGACAGGGCTGATATTCCCGAGAAGGAATATCAACCTCGGTAGCCGAAATGCTAATGTCAGGGGTGACTATGGACGTCAATTAGGTGATGAAGAGTAACAATACAATTTTGATACATTTTCAATATCCGGTGAAAATACACAACCACTGTGCCATTCTATATCTTTAGGCCGACAATGTCTGACAGGGCTGATATCCCCGAGAAGAAATATCAACCTCAGTCGCTTAAAATCTCATGTCAGGGGTGACTACGGCCATCAGTTACATGTAGGTTATAAGGGCGTCACGGTTCTGACATATTACCAATATCCGTTTGAAATATACAGCCTCTCTGGCATTCTCGACCTTTAGTCGGGCATTGTCTGACAGGTCTGATATCCCCGAGAGGGAATATCAACCTCGGTAGCTGAAATTTTCATGTCAGTTGTGACTACGGGGTCATTGGGGTAATAAGAGGCAAAGCCTTTGATACATTCCTGATATCCGGTTAAAATACACTGCCACTGTGCCATCCCCGTAAATTAGCCCGACATTGTCTGACAGGTCTAATATCTGACAGAGGGAATGTCAACCCGGGTAGCTGAAATTTTCATGTCAAGGATGACTACGACCGTCACTTTGGTGATAAGGGGTCAGGGTTTTGGTACACTCCCAAAATCCAGCGGAAACACACAGCCACTGTGCCATTCCAGACCTTTAGCCCGGGAATGTTTGACAGGGCTGATATTCCCGAGAAGGAATTTCAACCTCGGTAGCTGAAATTCTAATGTCAGGGGTGACTACGGGCGTCAATTAGGTGATAAGGGGTCACGATTTTGATACATTTTCAAATCCGGTGAAAATATACAGCCACTGTACTTTTCCCGAGCTTCAGCTCGATATTTTCTAACCCAGCAGATATCCCCGAGAGGGAACATCGACCTCGGTAGCTGAAATTCTCATGTCAGGGGTGACTACGATCGTCAATTTGGTGATAAGGTGATCGCGGTTTTAGTACATTCCCAAAATCAGGCAGAAACACACAGCCACTGTGCCATTCCAGACCTTTAGCCCGACAATGTCTGACAGGGCTGATATTCCCGAGAATGAATATCAACCTCGGTAGCCGGATATTTAATGTCAGGGATGACTACGGGTGTCAATTAGGTGATATGGGGTCACGATTTTGGTACATTTTCAATATCCGGTGCAAATACACAGCCACTGTACTTTTTCCGAGCTTCAATCCAGTATTTCCTAATCCAGGTGATATCCCCGAGCGGGATCAGCCTCGGTAGCTGTAATTCTCATGTCAGGGGTGACTACGACCGTCAATTTGGTTATAAGGAGGTCACGGTTTTGATACATTTCCGAAATCCGGCGGAAATTCTGATCCACTGTGCAATTCCAGATCTTTATCCCGACATTGAAAGACAGGGCTGATATCCCTAAGAAGGAATATCAACTTCGGTAGCTTAAATTCTCGTGTAAGAGGTGACTGCAGGCGTCAGTCAGGTGAGAAGGGGGTCTCGGCTTTGATATATTCCCAATATCCGGCGGAAATACACAGCCAATTTGCTATTCTTGACCTTTAGCCCAACATTGTCTGACAGGGTTAATATCCCCGACAGGGAATACCTCGGTAGCGGAAATTCTCATGTCAGGGCTGACTACGCGCGTCAATTGGGTGATATGGGGTTCACAGTTTTGAAACATTCCTATATCCGGTGGAAATACACAGGCATTGTGCCATTCTCGACTTTTAGTCCTGACTTATATGACAGGGCTGATATCCCTGAGAAGGAATATACACCTCGGTAGCTGAAAGTCTAATGCCAAGGGTGACTGCGCGCGTCAGTTAGGTGATAAGAGGGTCACGGTTTAGATACCTTCCTAATAACCGTTGGAAGTACACAGCCTGTGTGCCGTTCCCGACCTTTAGCCCAGTATTGTCTGACAGGGCTGAACTTCGGGAAAGGTATATCCTCCTCGGTGGCTGAAGTTCTCACGTCAGTGGTGACGACAGGCGTCCATTACGTGATAAGGGGGGGGGGGGGCACGGTTTTAATATATTCACAATATCCGGTGGAAATACACAGGCATTGTGCCATTCTCGACCTTTAGCCCAACATTGTCTGACAGGGCTAATATCCCCGAGAGCGAATATCAACCTCGCTAGCTGAAATTTTCATGTCAGGGGTGACTAAGGGTCATTGAGGTGATAAAGGGGCCACGCTCCTGATACATTCCTGATATCCGTTCAAAATACACAGCCACGTTGCCATTCCCGACCCTCAGCCCGACATTGTTCGACAGGGCTGATATCCCCGAAAGGGAATATCAACCTCCGTAGCTGAAATTCTCACGTCAGTGATGATTGCTGGCGTCAGTTGGGTGATATGGGGCTCACGGTTTTGATACCTTCCCAATACCCGGTGGAAATACAAAGCCAATATGCCCTTTCCGATCTTTAGCCCGATATTTCCTAATCGACCTGATATCCTCGAGAGGGAAGATTGACCTCGGTAGCTGAGATGCTCCTGTCAAGGATGACTACATGCGTTAGTTAGGCGATAAGGGTGTCACGCTTTTGATGCATTTCCGATATCCGGGAGAAATACGCAGCCATTGTGCAATTTCTTGCCTTCAGCCCGCTCGACATCTCCTGAAAGGTCTGAGATCCCCGAGAGGGAATATTAACCTCGGTAGCTGAGATTCTCCTATTAGGGGTGACTATAGGCGTCAGTTAGGTGATACTGGGTTCATGACTTTGATACATTCCCAATATCCGCTGAAAATGCACAGCCACTGTGCCATTCTTGACCTTTAGCCCAACATTGTCTGACAGGGCTAATATCCTCGTGAGGGAATATCAACCTCGGTAGCTGAAATTTTCATGTCAGGGGTGAACACGGGGTCATTGGGGTGATGAGGGGGTCACAATTTTGATACATTCCTGATAACAGTGGGAAAGACACATCCACTGTGACACTCGCTGCCTTCAGCCCGATATTTCCTAACAGGGCTGATATTCCCGAGAGGGAATATCAACCTCGATAGCTGAGATTCTCCTGTCAGGGGTGACCACGGGAGTCAGTTAGGTGATAATGGGGTAACGATTTTGATACATTCCCAATATCCGGTGGAAATGCACAGCCACTGTGCCATTCTTGACCTTTAGCCCAACATTGTCTGACAGGGCTAATATCCCCGTAAGGGAATATCAACCTCGGTAGCTGAAATTTTCATGTCAGGGGTGAACACGGGGTCATTGAGGTGATAAAAGGAGACACGCTTTTGATACATTCCTGATATCTGTTCAAAATACACAGCCACATTGCCATTCCCGACCCTTAGCCCGACATTGTCTGACAGGACTGATATCCCCGAAAGGGAATATCAACCTCGGTAGCTGAGATTCCATTGTCACTGATGACTACGGACGTAAGTTATGTGATACGTGGATCACATTTTGATTCATGCCAAATATGCCAAGGAAATACACATCCACTGTCCGATACTTGACCTTTAGCCAAACATTGTCTAATAGGGCTGATATCCCGAGTTGGAATATCAACACCGGCAGCCGAGATTCTCATTTCAGGGGTGAACATGGACGTCATTTATGTGATGGAGGGAGGAGGGGGGGGGGGGGTGGTCACGCTTTTGACACATGCCCAATATCCGATGGAAATACATCTCCATGTGCGATACCCGATCTCCAGCCCGACATTGTCTGACAGGGCTGACTGTGCGATAGCCGATCTTTAGCCCAATATTGTCTCACGGGGCTGATATCTGCAAGATGAATATCAACGCCCGCAGCCACGATTCTCATGTCAGAGGTGAGTACGGACGTCAGTTATGCGATAAAGAGGGTCACGATTTTGATACATGGTCAATATCCGATGGAAATACACCACCATTGAGCAATAAACGATCTTTATCCCGAGATTGTCTGACAGATCTGATATCTCCTAGAGGGAATATCAAGTCCGACAGCCACGATTCTCATGGCAGGAGTGACTACGGGCGTCCATTGTGTGACAGCGGAGGAGGAGGGGGGGGGGGGGGCTCGATTTTTTATCCCGACATTGTCTGACTGGGCTGCTATCCGCAAGAGTGATTATCAACACCCGCAGCCCAGATTTACATGTTAGGGGTTACTATGGACGTAGGTTATGTGATAAGAGGTCACAATTTTGATACATGCCCAATACACCTCCACTGTGCGATAGCCGACCTTTAGCCAGACAATTTTCGACAGGGCGGATATCCCGTGGGGTGGGGGTGAAATATCCAGAAATATCAACACCGGCCGCTGAGATTGTCATGTCAGGTGTAACGCCAGTAAAGTGATAAAGGGGTCACGATTTTGATACATGCCCAATATCCGAGGAAAATACACAACCCCTCTGCGATACCCGATCTGCAGCCCGACAGTTTCGGACAGGGCTGATATCCCCGAGAGAGAATATCAACATCGGCAGCCATGATTTTCAGGCGGGTGTGACTACGGACGTCAATTACGTATCGTGGGGGGGGGGGGGGGTCATATGTTTGATACATGCCTACTATCCGAAGGGAATACACAGCCCCTGTGCGATACCCAAACATCGTGTTACAGGGCAGAACTGTGTTTCGTAATACTAATGGGCCGTAGTATATATGATCTCTAAGTTTAGAGTGGGGGTTCAGTAAAGTAATGGTCATGAATCTCTACCACGAGCCGACCGTGGTTCGACGCGCAATGTGGTGTTAGAAGTGCAAAGGTACCAGCGATGTGAAATTAATTACTTATTCCTAATTTGACATTTTAACAATTTTTATTCCATCAAAACAGGAAAAATGGCATCTGCTGTAGGGTGGCACAAATGAAGACGAGTTGATTGACATGTTGCCAGTCCCCATATGACCCCATTTTATGGGGCAACCAAGGCCCTAAAAGTGACAACCTCCCAGAAAACCTTCTAGATGGGCAACTCTGGTCAAATAAAAGGTGCTTGCTTTGGGGTGGCACAAATGAAGACGAGTTGATTGGCATGTTGCCCGTCCCCATTTGACCTCCTATTTATGGGGCAACCAAGGCCCTAAAAGTGACAACCTCCCAGAAAACCTTCTAGATGGGCAACTCTGGTCAAATAAAAGGTGCTTGCTTTGGGGTGGCACAAATGAAGACGAGTTGATTGACATGTTGCGAGTCACCATATGACCCCTCTTTATGGGGCAACCAAGGCCCTAAAAGTGACAACCTCCCAGAAAACCTTCTAGATGGGAAAATCTGATCAAATAAAAGGTGCTGAAGGGTAGAACAAATGAAGACGAGATGATTGACGTGTTGCCCGTCCCCATATGACCCCTCTTTATGGGGAACCAAGGTCCTAAAAGTGACAATCTCCCAGAAAACCTTCTAGATGGGCAAATCTGATCAAATAAAAGGTTCTGTAGGGTGCCACAAATGAAGACGAGTTCATTGACATGTTGCCCGTCCCCATATGACCCCTTTTATGGGGCAACCAAGGCCCTAGAAGTGACAACGTCCCAGAAAACCTTCTAGATGGGCAAATCTGATCAAATAAAAGGTGCTGTAGAGTGGCACAAATGAGGGCGAGTTGATTGACATTTGCCCGTATTGACATCGCGGATAAACTTGCGTTTACCTAGCAGATAGTTTCCGCGAGTATATCTCCGAGTTTAACACGAAATTAACGCGAGTTAATCCGAGACGCCAATGCGTGTTTATCCATGCGGTTAACGCGAGTTTATCCGGGAGGTAATCCTCGAGGTTAACGCAAGTTTGGCCCTAAGGTTAACGTGAGTTTCTCCGCGAATTGATCAGCAAGGTTAGCACGACTTTTATCCGAGTTTATCCGTGAGTTTATCCACGAGTTTAACGCTTGTTTAATGCGCGTTGTGTTTAACGCACGGTAATCCTCGTGGTTAACTCGAGTTTATCCGTGAGATTAGCACGAATTTAACGGGAGTCTGTTCGCGAGATTAACGCGAGTCTATCCGTGAGGTTAACGCCAGTTTGACGCCAGTTTAGTCGAGTTGAACGCGAGTTTATCCGCGATGTAAACGCGAGTATATGCTCGGGGTTAACGCGAGATTAATGCGCGTTCGTCCGCGGTTTTGGCACTAGTCTATCCGTTAGATTAACGCGAGTTAATCCGCAAGTTTAGCATGAGTTTAACGCGAGTTTATCGGCTATGTTAGAGCGAGGTTATCACGAGTTTATCTGCGAGGATAACGCGCGTTTGGCGCGAGTTTATACGCGAAGTTAACACGAGGTTATCCGCGCGGCTATCTCGAGTTGAACGCGAGTTTATCGACGATGTTAACGTGAGGTTATGCGCGAGGTTATTGCGAGTTTAACCACGTTCTTAGCGCGAGTACAACGCGATGTCAACTCGAGTTTAACGCGAATTTGTCCGCGAGGTTATCCCGAGTTAATGCGCGTTGTTAGCGAGAGTTAACCCGCGATGTTAACTCGAGATTAACGCGAGTTTATGCGTGAGGATAGCGCGCGTTTTACGCGAGTTTATCCGGGATATTAATGCGAGTTTATGCGCAAGTATATTGCGAGTTTATCCGCGATATTATTTAGTGCGAGTTTATCCGGGAGGTTAACGCGAGTTTGTCCTGGAGGTTAACTCGAGTTTAACGCGCGTTTGTCGGCGATGTTTACGCGAGGTTAACACGAGTCCATCCACGAGATTAACGCGTCTTTGGTGCGAGTTTATCGGCGATGTTAACGTGAGTTTATGTGCGAGGTTATCGCGAATTTATCCGCGTTCTTAGCGCGGGTTAAACGCGATGTTACGCGAGTATGGGGCGAGTTTATCCGCGAAGTCATCGCTAGTTTGGCGTGAGTACATCCGCAACGTTAACGGGAGTTTAACGCGAGTTAATCCGCAAGGTTAACGCGAATGTACTCGCGACGTTAGTAGGTAATAATTGCAGATTCAAGGACACGTTGTACATGTACCGTACACGTACACGTACACGGACGTTTACCATCGTAGGATTCAGTGTTAAATCACACGCTTGTTCACAAAAATGTCGGGTGTCCCAGAATCCGCTGTTATTTTGAGACTCCTAGATCGCACTTTTAACGTTCAAATACGCGTTGGCGAACGTGTTGAATGTACACGTTTTTCACAAAAGTGAAAAATGTATGAAATTGTACATTTTTCACTTTTTTTTTTACTTAAAAATTTTTGTCGACGTTCCCATCGCGGATCAGACCATCGATCCATCGTTGGTGAACGCGAGCAAAAAACGTTTTGCGGCTTCTAGGACAGCATCAAAAAGGTGGTTTGCGGATTCTGGGACAGTGTCCCAGAATCCGCAAACGGCTTTTGAGGCGGGGGTTTTTCCAAAACTTAACAGACTACTATTGGGCGCTCCCATTTCTGACGTAAGTGGGGGAATAACCGGATTTTTCCAAACTTAACAGACTACTATTGGACGCTCCCATTTCTGACGTAAGTGGGGGGAATACCCTTAGTGGATTTTTCCAAACTTAACAGACTACTATTGGACGCTCCCATTTCTGACGTAAGTGGGGGGGAATACCCATAGTGGATTTTTCCAAAACTTAACAGACCACTATTGGGCGCTCCCATTTCTGACATAAGTGGGGGGAATACCCATAGTGGGATTTTCCAAAACTCATCAAAAAAAAAAAAACTAAGTTTTTGGAAAATCCCCTACTGTATAAACTTACCGAGAACGTCATTTGTCATGCTCGAAATGTATTACGGGTTATTATTCAAATGAGCGTCAATTGTCAGTTAAATAGTTTAACTGAAAAAAAAAATTCTATCCATGAAAGCGTAAACAGTTCAAAAGATTAATTGATATGATTTAAACGCGTTTTTTGAAAGCGTTACATTACTGATGTGTTTACTTGTGATTTTGAATATTCGAGTTTTCCTTGTGGTGAGAATAAGCGCGGTTGCGATTTAACACTTTCGAGAGCAAAACTCATTTAGAAAGGTTTATTTTGTAAATGTTTTTTTTTTCTCAGCTGGAATCGGTTTTGAGGCGAGGAAATAAAAAAAAAGTGTTTGATATATATAGGAGAGAATAAAAAATATAAATAAATAGTTATTTAAAAATAAATATATATCAAATCGAATAGATAATAAAAAAATACGTAAATCATGAACGCTTCCCAGACTATTAGAGCAAGGTTTCTTTTAAAAATGCTGATGAGAGCCTACACATTCTGTGTGAACGAACAACTAGGTCGCCTCTTGTTAGAACGATGCGTCGGATGTCGGGATCACCTAGACTTCGATCATGAGAATCATTCGTGTCTGACGATGGAAAGGGAAGATATGGTCGTCAAGTATTTCGAACCGGCGTTCGAACGCATTCAAATCGACGAAGTGATCGCGTTTTGGAAGAGATTATTCTTCTGTAAGGATCGAGACAAGCCCACAGTTTCGGAAGAACTGAAATTGGCACGTAGAAGTCTGACTTTAGAAGGCAAGGGATGCATCATGAAATTATTGTTCAATGAAGCATACGCCTAAGTTTTCTCGTTGATATAAAATAAGGGAGAATAGAAATAAAAATAAATACACACATAAATTCTTTATCTAATATTAGAAAGAAAAAAAACACAAAAATGAGAACCAGAAATAAATTGTATCCGACGTAGATGACGACGAGGATGAGAAGCCGAACGGCGTTTTGCCGACGGCACCGTCGCTAGAAGAAAAAGAAAGAGGAGAGAGGTATCGCATCGATCAAATCAGTAGAATCCAAGCATATCTAACTCGAGAGAGAGATTCTCGCCGTTCTCTTAAGAAGAAGTATTCGCGTTTCGTGAAATTCGTCAACGCGATCGACACGACACTCATCACGATTTCCATGGGTTTACACGCGGCCGGCATCGGATTGTTGTCGACCGCGGTTGGTATTCCGATCGTGTTGACCGTAGAAGGAATGGCTCTCTCTCCGCCGGATTGTTTAGCACGCTCGGAAACTTTTTGAGTAGGAAATTATATCTGAAGGCGAGGAAACACGACAAGATTCGCGTCTTGGCCGACTCCAAGATCGACACGATATCCGAAATGATCTCGATGGCATTGAAAGACGATAGGATATCGGACGGAGAATACTTCACGATATTAGGTGAGAAAACGAAATACGAAGCCATGAAAGAAGCCGTGAGAATCAAGACTCGTCAGATCATCAAAGAAGAGATGAAGGATTCTCTCGTGGAAAAGGGGAGGAAAGAGGCTAGGGAGGAATTCAGTAAGATGATAGAACTCAAGAGCAGCGATTGAAAAAAAATATATATATAATAACAGAATTTAAAAAAAAAAAAATATTAAATTTATATATAAAATAAAAACGAAATTAATTTAAATAACTCTTAAAAATGTATTGCGTGAAGTGTAAGAGAGTTACCGAGACGAGTAATTCTCAAGAAGTACGAACTAAAAACGAGAGACAGATGCTTCGCGGAATTTGCGACGTGTGTGGTTCTATCAAGACTCGATTCATCAAAAAAAAAAGAACGCGAGCAAAGGTAAAGGCATCGTGAATAAAATGATCAATAATCTCAAATACACCCAAACCGCTCTCTGGCCGAAACGTCCTCCAGCAATTTGACCCAAACCGTCCTCCAATCTAACCCGAATCGTCCTCCACAGCGACCGAACCGTCCTCTAAGCAATTTGACCCAAACCGTCCTCCAGGGAAAGAGCGAACGGGAGAGAAGAGTGATAGAATAATAACATAAGACTGGTTGTTTATTTATTGATTTTATTTATTTTTTCATTTTCAACTACGTTTCAAAAGATTTTTTTTCACAAAAACATAATAATAGTTATATGACATGAACACACGATAACAAAACAATATTTGTGATATCTTATCTTATATAAATAAGATTTTTAAACAGGCATTGTTTCTTTACGGGGGTGGGGGATTCTGTTTAAATTTTACCGGCAATGATTTTCAATGCATGATAACAGAAAATAATATTTTTAAACAGGCATTGTTTCTTTACAGGAGGGGGGGGGGGATTCTGTTTACAAATATAATTTTTTGTTATCATGCATTGAAAATTACCGGCAGTGATTTTCAATGCATGATAACAAAAAATAATATTTTTAAACAGGCATTATTTCTTTACGGGGGGGGGGGGGGGGGGGGGTGGATTCTGTTTACAAATATAATTTTTTGTTATCCTGGACATAAAAATGAACACAGCTGGCACCTGTTTCATCTCACCAGTTTCTGACAGTATAAAAGAGTGAATTGTGTATAACTGCACAAAGGGTGTCCTAACAACGCGAAAAGTACCATCCATGTACCAAGTCTTAGCATTTTTCAGCATTTCAAGTTGATCCTCTGTTGCGAATACTAAATGTCTAGCACTATCGACTTTGATGTCTTCCACCAAAAAATCTGATGGGAAAAAGGACGGTCTAAAATCATATTCCAAGTCTTTTGGCTCGGGTGGTTTCTGAGCTTTACGATATCTATTTGCCCGTTTACACATAGCAGTCACTGTTGGGAGAGCCACATTATCTGAAGTAGTGTCATTTTTAAGACGATCTTCCACAATCTGCTGGGCAGGTTTATATAAATCTTTCCTCGCTGCTTCTTTTATCTCAACTGACTTTTGTGATGTAACATCCATTCCAGGCTTTCCCTCGTGATTATGTGGTTTTAATCCAGGAGTGAAATCGTCACCAGACTGTTTTACAGTTGCCAAGCACACATTTGATTTTGATCGGACGGAGCATCTCCAGTAAACAACGCCCTTTTTTTCCTCTTTTCGTGCATAAGAATATCCCATATTGTCCACCAGACGATTTTTCCCAAGTTGAGTACCTCCACACACAAGTTTGTACACTCGTGCCTCGTCGTTGTGTACATCAGCATTTACTCCTAGTGCCTGTCTTTCCACACTCTCATTTAATAATGATGGTCTGTGAAATGAATTTTCGGCAGGAGGGCCATCGTTGTCAACAACTAAGGCAGGATGCTCTACATCTATGTCCTCAGGTTGTTCATCAATGTGATTCTCATTAATTTCTGATTCTTCTCACAGTATTGCAGCAGCGGAATTCTCATTGTCGCTGATCAGAGGTAGACTGATAATTTGCGGTAAATTGCAAGCATAGCATTTCCAGTCATCTAGAGTTTCTAAACCACGCATCAGTCTGCGATAAAAAGTCTGTGTGATACCAGTTTGGCAAAGACGATGTTGCCATCTGTTACAGGAGTCACACTGAAGGCATTGCTGTTGACTAGTACACTGCCTCGAGCAGGACACACACGCATCAGAATCCATTTTTACTGACTGTCGAACAAATGAATGAATGAAAGGTCTTAGCGCGCCGAAGGCGCGCAGGGACGATGTGGGATTTACAAATCCCTTGCGACCCGGTTAGCCTTATTTTATTTCACTTGGATCTTGGATCACACAGGCCGAGCTTTCCTATTGACTGAAATGGGGTGTGAAAGGGTATGCACGCGGTTAGAATTCCCGGCAGTTTGCATTGGAGTGATAGATTGTCAAAGATCAATCCCTCAACGCCATTAAGACTATTAGAAAGTGGGCTCTATTCGGTTCCAGCTTGGCGATGGTAGAGGTTTGAGTCCCACCATGTTGTGCGATGGCAATTTTAAGGGGAAAAGAAAACCAAACAGAAACGCCGGTTTGGTAGCGGCCCCGGTATATGACGATAGCGGTTACAAAAAAAGGAGTGGAGAAAGCTCCAACAGTTTAGTTTGAAGAAAAAAAAAACCGGGAGTCATCCATCAAGCCTCCTGGGAGATAGGATGCCGTATGTGATTTTGAGGTATCTGGTTATTCTTCGGGAATTCCAAATGACCTCCAACACCCCCCCCCCCCCCCCCCCACCACAAAAAACCCTTAAAAGGGCTGTTTGCTGGCAAGATTGTCTCAATCCTTGCCTTGGTCTGTTTGGTTTTCTGCACATCTTTGCATGAGGATTGTTTCAATCCCTCATATTTTGTCATTCAGTTTGGTCGTGTGTCTGATGAGATAGAGGAGGTAGAAAAGATAATAGAGAGCTGGAAATTAGAGCAATTCGGTTTTTAATTTACAAATGTTCCGTCTGTGACGACCAGTGACATGTGGATAGGGAAGCCAGCCTTTTTTCCCGAGATTTAGATCTCAGGGAGGGGAGACCCGGCAGCAGGTGGAGATTTTTCTTGCTGTTTGCAACTCCCACTGGTAACAGAGGCAAGCTTTCGTGCGTATCGTGTCACCCGCAGCCAGTTCTAATTTAGGTCACAGAATGCCTGGCTCACCCCATCACAATGGTGTAACCTTTAACCCTTTCGATAGACACGCCCCAGATTATTTACTTTTCCTATTGAGGACGCGATGCGCATTGGGTTCTATTATTAATTCGCTGTCTTGAAGTCTATTTAGAGTTTTGCTTTGAAGATCTTTTAAGCGCATTGATATAGTGTCTATTTTTGCTATCTCGTGAAGTTGTTTTATCGATGTCCACGTGGGCTTGCGCAGAGCCACGCGCAAGGCATGGTTTTGGACCCGCTGTAGTTTTTCAGTGTTGGTTTTATTCAGGTCAGTTGTTATTATGGCCCCATACTCTAGTACTGGGCGTATATATGATTTGTAAAGATTGAGGAGAATTTCTTTATTGGCTCCCCAATTTTTACCTCTGATCATTTTCAGGAAATTGATGCGTTTAGTGGCTTTGACAGTGACTGAGTTTATGTGATTGTTTAGATTGAGACTGCTATCCAGATTGAATCCCAGAAACTTTGCCTCATTACTAGCTTCAAGTTTATGATCGTAAAGCTTAAGCTCAATATTAGGGACAGGTTTTTCCTTTGTTTTTTATAGAATGTGATTCTTTGTGTTTTCGTGGCATTTAGCTTGATGCGCCACAGAGCGCACCAGTCTTGCAGGTCGCGGATGGTATCCTGCAGGCGGTTTTGTATTATGTTTCCAGACTTACTGGCCGTCCACATTCCTTTGTCGTCTGAGAATTGAGATAGTTCAACATGGTTCTTCCCTAGTTTGTCAATGTCATTCACATTTATTATAAATAGAAGCGGGCTGAGGACCGAACCCTGTGGAGTGCGTTTTACCTCGGCTGACACTTCGCGGTTGACCCTCACTTTGATTTTTCGATCAGATAAAAATGATGATATCATCCTTAGAATTTTGGTAGGTAGCCCCATTTTAGCTAGTTTGTATCTCATGCCATTGTGCCAGACAGAGTCAAACGCTTTTTCTACGTCGAGTAATAGCGCGGTTCCTATTTCATTTTGACTGAAATAGGAACCGCGCTATTTTCATATAATCTACCAGTCTATAAACATGCTCGATTCCCTCTCTTTGGCTTCGGTATGCCTTTGCCACTTATTGAAAAAGCTGATTGATTCGAGATGGCTGCGGAGTCTAGTCGTGAGAATCCGTTCGAAAATTTTTTCCAATACAGCTGAGTAGGCTGATTGGGCGGTAATTAGCTGGGTTGCTCAAATCCTTGTCGGGTTTGGGTATCGTGACTCCTGTAGCTACTTTCCAACATTTTGGGAAGTATCCACTAGAGAGACAGCAGTTTAGGAGGTTAGTGAGTCTACCGAAAAAAGTGTTGGGACATTGTTTCAGGATTTTGTATGAGACCTCGTCCCCTCCTGGGGAAGAAGAAGACTTACATTTTTTAATTGTGTTAGCCACTTCTTCTTGGCTTATCGGTTCCGTGAGTTCATGGTCATCCCCGTCCTCGGGCGTTTGGCTGAAGTTGGCATCGTTAAACGTTGTCTTGTTGTCTTGAACAAATTTGTTTACTTTTTCTTTGAAGTCGTCATCAAACCTATCGCCCTCATGTGGACGATGACATTTCCTAAGGATCTCAGCAAAGGCGCTAGCCTTTGCCTTGTCATCCAGGCCATAGTTCCATCGCTGATCTTTAGAGCCTTACTGTTGGCGTCTTTATGTTTTTGTCCAGTAAGGGTTTTAAAAGTATCCCAAAACTTTTTAGTCTCCCTGAGTCCATTTAGATTTTCCGTTGCTTTTTCCCATCTCATGCGATTGTCGTTTGCTATTGCTTTTTTAACTTCGCCGTGGAGGCGATTATACACGGCTTTAAGTTCGACCTTTTTAGTTGGAAGTTTTTTCTGATTTGTGTAACGGATTTGGTAACAGCAGGTGAAATATAATATACAAGAGAAGTTCTAAATTACTCTGTTATAATTCGTCTGCACATAACAGAGGTTTAAATCTATTTTTGTTGGCTTCAAGTCATTTCCATGTTCGAAATGAATCGATGTACCTTATTGGTTCACGCCGTGGTGCATTGTTATGTTGTTTCATTCGTCGAGGTGAAAGTGAGGGATCAATCAGATTACAGTATTTGAAATCTTTCCCCGCGAAATTATCCTATATAAGAGTGGTCTCGCTCACAATTCATCGTCCACTTTGTGTTTGGGTAAAGCTTTGACTAGCTGTCCAAACATACATAAACCTATACACTAGCTTAGTTATGGGGACACTTTGTAACCTGTAAAAAGGTTAACCATATTGGGTGCCGTAATTTTTGGACCCGTTCAACTCGGCCCTGGTGAGAAATCAACGTTTCTGACAGTGATTCTCCCCAGGTCCGAGTTCTGGGCGAGCATCCAGATTTACTGAACATATTTTGTGTGTAATTTCACCCTCTTTTTGGTGAAAGTGGAGTGGACCCGTGGTTTTTGATCCGTCATTCATAGTCATGTCCATTTCATATGATACTATTTTTGGCTTCATAATAAACCACGTATAAACTGTTTTCCTATTTTATTGTGTATTCATCCAGACCACAACACATAACTTAATGGCTATTCTACCTCTAAAGTTGAGTTATATTTTATCCATGGTTGGCTAGTTGACCCAGATCCTCACGAATCTGAAGAACAACAGGGAGATTTCGGCCAGGGTTATAGCCTCTGGGGAGTCGTTCACCCCACCCCTGTTACAAATTGGCGAGGCTACCAGGATCTGGTTATTGCAGCTACTTACATTGTGGGTAATTTTCTCGACAGGGTCTGTGTTCTTTGAACGATCAAAATGAATTTAATTCATGGGGAAATTAGAGCTTGATTATTGGTATGCATAATTTCAGTAGCTTTTGTTGTATTATTACAATTGCAAGGGCTTCTCCCCAGATGGATGCAATTGTAAACTTTTGGAATCCAACTTAGTGGTTTTAAATGGCACAATGGGCCCATGTATACCACTGCTGGTGAAGTGGAAACTCATATGCTTGGTGTAATTAAAATTTGATAGACGAAGTCATTCTGTGAGTGAGTTGAAGTCTAAGTTTATAGACTGTTGATTCTGTTGTCTTATTTTACTCTGCACCAAACTCCCAAGATGTCACTATACTGGGATAAACAGGGGCCGAAATATCATTCCCCCCCCCCCCCCCCCCCTACACACACACAATACATATTTTGTATTCTCGTTGGCGATGGGAGTAATTTGAGCCAGAGAATTTGAGAGGGTCTGAGCTGATCAGTCAACTCAGCCCAAACACTTATGACATGAATGTGAAAAATACTCGATAGAGGCTTTTTAGCATCTTGTTATAGATGGATTTATTTTGTGACTAGTAAAGGTATTGAAAGTGCCAGTGTAGCTCAAAAAGCTTGTTCGTGAAAGCTGTGAGTGGTATTGGTCGTAAAAATGCCTGCAGCTGAATTACAATTTGTCTGAAATACCTCCACTTTCCGGGTTCATTGCGAAAATAACACATTTTGTGAATCCATCTATCGGACATATGAGTCAACTCAGAAATGGGCAAGTAGGAAGGGTAGTCGAGTTATATGCCCTTTAGTACAAAGTAGCACTGGGTGCTTGCGGGATTTAACCCCACAATTTTTCTTTCAACTTTTGAAAATGCTTAAGGTCAACTTTAAATCTAATAAACAGGCCCAAGTTAGAGGTTCGTTAAGTTATTAGCTATTACGTAAACTTGATTCAAGGAAGAATCTTTTAGTAAGTCGATAGTGAAAGCTAAAATGCTAGATGATTGCATTGCTCATTAGTTTGGATGTATTTGTTACCGTAGGTAACCCTCGGTAGTGACCAGAAAGGATGTTTTTCCTAGGAAGCGAAATAAGACCTCGTAGTCTGCTTATTGAAAGTAAGTAGTACACAGTGTGTTGGTATGCCGATCTTCTATCGGCAATAGGCATTGACGTATGTGGAAACTTTTCTATTAAACAGTAATCGCGACGTGTAGGAGTTTGTAAATATTTGTATATTTCTCTTTTAAGGTATGCTTCCGGCGTCTTGGGTTCTTTTAATAATAGGTGGTTTGTCTTCAGTAGTCTGGGTGCTATTTTAATATTACTTAGATAATATTTGTAGATGTCATTGCGATACATCATTTAGCTCTGGCGAAAACTGAAGCTGTTACTGATATGTCAAACTGAACTAACCTTAGAGGTGTACATTTGGAGTGTCTAAAATAGGGCAAGTAATTTATAGTAGAGGAAATATTGCAATCTTGAGGCTTGTTGTTTTATGTGTAATGGCCAATCTCTCGTTCGTTTACTAAAATGTAAAAACTTTTCTTGAATGGTAGTGTAAAATAGTTGGTTGTTGAGAATTGTGTTCTCCGTCCATGGATAGCCTAAAATATAATTTCCAAATTGACCATTAAATTTAAAATGGGGCACAATTGTGAGCAGTCTATATATATCAAAAGGCTGAATACAGCCGCTTATTCTGCTCGAATATTGATATGTCCCATTGATAGTAATATATGGTTGATAGAGGAAGAGCCGGGGAGCTATCACATGTGTTAGATTAGTGGAAACCACGTGGCCTTGTTGACCTTTAGAACGTTACAATTAAATTTTGAATAGTTTTAGAATTATTGGCGGAAATGTAATAGGCAGAGAAATAATTTTATGCAGAATTTCATCTGCATTAATTGTATTCTGGATATTTCATCTATCTTGTTGGGAAATTAACCAGTGTATCCAGTATTTCGTATTTTGGAATTTCAGTAAATCATAAAGCAGGGGAAGCAATTAGTATTGCTGTTACTGCTGTACATTTTAATTTGTTTCCTCCTCCATGTAGAAATTGAATATCTGTTTAACATTAACGGAGTGTACACCATCACAAGGAGCTGGCAGCGGAGTAGGGCGATGTAGCATGCAGTGTGTCAGAAAAGAATTCTTGGTTCTGTTGACGCAATTTTGCTATGCCTTTCGTTGCTAGCGGAGAGAGCAGAATCTGATGAACGTGTTGCAGCAGATCCGAGATGAGGGTGGTAATGTAAAAGAACTTCACTTCTCCAGAACAGAACGGCGTATGGTTTAGCATGCTGTGAAGAACAAGATGATTATCTTGTTATCGAGTAGTGTAAAGGAATTGGAAACATTCCAACAGTGAACATTAGAGGACTACTTCAAAAGAAGCAGAGAGACAAGATCAAGACTTTACAGAATTTCTAAAAAGAGACAATAACTTAAACTATATAATAGTCGGTAGAGGAATCATGTGTAATTTTGTAACACCTTGTTCATCTCATTCATATTATCAATTTAAATTTTGCATATAATGTTTTCACGGGAATTGATTGGCATGGTGAGTCGGGTCTCGTGATTATAGAGAATGTTTTATGTGGAACGCCATATTTTAAATGAAAATTATAAAATATTGAAGATTTGCCATAAATCTATTTAACAACTGCTGTATGGTTCTGAAAATGTTACACATTTTTTTTTAAGGAGGGGGAAGTGTAACGGATTTGGTAACAGCAGGTGAAATATAATATACAAGAGAAGTTCTAAATTACTCTGTTATAATTCGTCTGCACATAACAGAGGTTTAAATCTATTTTTGTTGGCTTCAAGTCATTTCCATGTTCGAAATGAATCGATGTACCTTATTGGTTCACGCCGTGGTGCATTGTTATGTTGTTTCATTCGTCGAGGTGAAAGCGAGGGATCAATCAGATTACAGTATTTGAAATCTTTCCCCGCGAAATTATCCTATATAAGAGCGGTCTCGCTCATAATTCATCGTCCACTTTGTGTTTGGGTAAAGCTTTGACTAGCTGTCCAAACATACATAAACCTATACACTAGCTTAGTTATGGGGACACTTTGTAACCTGTAAAAAGGTTAACCATATTGGGTGCCGTAATTTTTGGACCCGTTCAACTTGGCCCTGGTGAGAATCAACGTTTCTGACAGTGATTCTCCCCAGGTCCGAGTTCTGGGCGAGCATCCAGATTTACTGAACATATTTTGTGTGTAATTTCACCCTCTTTTTGGTGAAAGTGGAGTGGACCCGTGGTTTTTGATCCGTCATTCATATTCATGTCCATTTCATATGATACTATTTTTGGCTTCATAATAAACCACGTATAAACTGTTTTCCTATTTTATTGTGTATTCATCCAGACCACAACACATAACTTAATGGCTATTCTACCTCTAGAGTTGAGTTATATTTTATCCATGGTTGGCTAGTTGACCCAGATCCTCACGAATCTGAAGAACAACAGGGAGATTTCGGCCAGGGTTATAGCCTCTGGGGAGTCGTTCACCCCACCCTGTTACATTTGTATGCACGGAAGGCCTTTCTTTTTTGTTTTATTATTTGGAGTGTGGTTTCAGTTATTCTGTTGGCCCGCGGTTTAACTGTCTGTTTGGGACAAATCTCATCAAGAGTGTTGTTAATGACTTCACTGAGATTGGTACATGCTTGCTCGAGCTCGCAGGTATTCATTGGGTCGTTTTTGTTTATTTTAACCTGAATTATTTTTCTGAAGAGGTCCCAGTCAATTTTGGATAGATTCCTCCTCCTCATTGTGGGTATCTTGCGGGTCCGCTGCAACCGTGTAATGTAGCATGAACAGGCAGGTGGTCGCTACCTAAATCATCGTTTCCCACAAATATGTCTTGCATTTGATTAGTTAGTGATTTACTGGTTATAATTAGGTCAAGGATGTCGGATTGATGGAGGGTGTTGTTACTGACGTGAGTAATGTCGTGGTCGTTATTTAATACAAAAAGATCAAATTTTCGATGATATTGAAGAGAGCGTCGCCATTAGGCTCCGTTTTATTGCATCCGAAAACCTGATGTTTGGCATTGAAATCACCTAAGAAAATACAGTGTTTGTGATTTTTCACAAAGAATTCAAAGACTGTGCTGTCAACTGTTTTTTTTCGGTTCATTATAATATGAGATTACGGCAAATTTTTTATGATCTAGTTCAATCTCAGCGGCAATCACCTCTGCGTTGAGATGATCGCTTGATATTGTTTTATATTTTAAGTCCTGCCTTATGAGGAGACCGACTCCGCCTCCACGATGTGTGGGACGGTCTCGTCTAATGATGTTGAATCCACTTAGCAAAAATGTCTTACTTGGCTTTAACCATGTTTCGCTGATACCAATTACATCTACGTTTGTGAAGTAATCGGACATCTGTGAGCTTTTGCAGTTAACGCTTCGAGCGTTCCACTGAATTATTTTCAACTTATCCATAAGTGTTCAGTACCTGACGTCATTTTACTAGTTAACGTGTTGTGGGTGTGATTTATATTTTATTTACGGCGGCTTCTATTAGCGAGGAAGAGATTTGAGTTCGATATAATTTGGATGCTGTTTTTCCAACTTCTTTACATATGTCGGAAAGACTGACGTCGAAGTGTTTGTTCATTATATTAAAAATTGAACCCGCCATTAGGCTGCACATCGAATGTGGAGAGGTTGAGTTTTCTACGCTGTTGACATTAATAGCTTTCAGTTCTATGTCGGTTTTAACTTTTTTGTAGTGGGGACACCCCGATAATTGCTTGGGTGTTGCCCGTTACAATTTGGGCATTTCAGTGTTGAAACCTTGCACGACTTTGTTATATGTTTTTCGCCGCATTTCATGCAACGCAACTCTCCTTTGCATCTGTTCGACATATGGCCAAATTTCTGGCATTTATGACATTGTGTGGGCTGAGGTAAAACACGATACTCCTCAGTCTCATATTTTTGTCCGTTTATACAAACACCTTTGTTAATGAAGTTAAGTTTTATGGCTCTATTGGGGCATTTTACTTTAATTTTCCACGTAGGGTTGCCTGTAGTCTTAGATATTAGTCTCCCCCACGAGTATCCCGACAGGGCTTCATCAATATCCCCATCATTGATCTTTGTGGGAACCCTTGTGACGACTACGCAAGGGTTTTGCAGCGGTTGATGCGGTTGTTTATTCGTCTGGTGTTTGGCCGTATTATCCTTTTGAGGTTGTTTAGAAAGGGCTCTTACCTTGTCGGCAAATGATACACCACCGTCAGTGGTGAATGTTGGCGTCGCCGGTGTCGTTTCCGTTGCGTTACTGTCTGACGATTTCCCATCATTGTGGATCGCCGCACTGGTTGTTACTACTGTAACATGCATGGTGTCCGAGGTCTCAACGACAACAACAACCCGAGTTATCGGTGTGTGTCGACGCTTTCCGGGTTTTCTTAGCCACCGTTTCTATTTCCAGGGACTCACCATTTTCCTGGAAGTCTGTGTCCAATTTCCTTTTCGGGCGCGGCGTAATCTGATTGACCACATCACAGGTGGGAACGGTAGTTGCCTCTTGCTCTATGGGCGAACGCAACTAGTTGTCTTGACTGGTGGTAACGAGTTCCGAGCCCTGATTTGGTGGTACCTCCAAAGAGATGGCGTGCACAGGTCTCCCCATCTCAGCGGTATAATCTATAAAGGGCGAAACAGGTGTAAGATTAGTTTTGCCCACCATCCCCTTGCTAGGATTAGTTTTCGAAAACTGCGGAGTTGTATCAACTGGTTTAGAAGCACTAGCGATATCCGTAACTGTGTTCGTTTTAGGGCCCAACAAGTTGGACTCCACACCCTTGCCTTTTTGTTTAGAGTTTCCGTTGCTGGGGCACGAACCCAAACCTGAATTATTTCTTCCTTTTCCCTTTTTTCCAGATGCCGACTTATTTTCCTTTTTTGATTCCGTCGAAGCTTTTATTAATTCCATTTTTTCTTTCTCGAACTGTTCTTTTTGAGCCCTAAGATCCGAGCGCAAACCCTCTATAGTGTCGTTCAATCTGGCTATCTCTTTTTGAAATCCAGATATCATCGATATCAAATCCATTCCCGAAGTGAGTTCAGTGGTGGAGTTAGTTGCCATGTCACTCTGTTCAGTTATCAGTTATTGTCTAAGTTATCAGCAAATTATTGGTAAAATATTTCGTTAAAGTATATTTAGTTTTAACAGAGAAAAGCAGACAGAAAATAGATAGAGTTAAAGATAAACACTTACAAAATTACACTAGAGTGCACAGAAGTGGTACAGAGAACAATAGGCTTTGTTAATATCCAAGCTGTGAGATGTGTTCAGTCAGGAGCTTTAACAGACACGTCCGATCAGTATGATTGCAATGATATGATAATCTTGCAATGATATGATATTTCTGTCCAACGGATTTGTGTTATATATGACTGTCGAACAGTGGTCTACAAGGACTATTTATTGCCATATGCGATCGGGCTACTACTTTGAAAACAAAACAGCTTGAACTGTTTTAAATGACAATCATTCAGACAAAGACATTGCCTAAAAACAACACCACCGGTACAATCTTTGTAATTACGATAATTAGTAATAATTAAAGTAACAAACAGTGAGTGACCATTGATTAACTGAACTCAGCTTGTGTTTTCACAATCAAAAATCAAAGAACTTCTATTAAAATATAATCAAATGTAAACTGAAAAAAGGTTCTCACAATAATAGTTTCAAAGTTTATTCAACATGTTAATAAAAATTATAGAAACATTCAATTTTTTTTCATTTTCTACTTATTTTCACTGGAGGACGGTTTGGGTGTATTAGCGGACGGTTTGGGTCGAAATGTAGCGGACGGTTTGGGTTTAATTGCAGAGGACGGTTTGGCCAGAGGACGGTTTGGGTGTAATTCAATAATCTACCTTTCGAAATGCATCTGCCTGGTCACAGTTTCACGGGACCTGGAACGAAATTGAACAAGAGACTCAACGCCGATCTGACTCCTAAATCTTGGAGCAAACCTGTGAATAGGGTGGACGTGGCCGCGT
Source organism: Pictodentalium vernedei (assembly GCA_031216915.1). Taxonomy (NCBI): domain Eukaryota; kingdom Metazoa; phylum Mollusca; class Scaphopoda; order Dentaliida; family Dentaliidae; genus Pictodentalium; species Pictodentalium vernedei. The sequence continues at coordinate 506,863,314 of CM062295.1, forward strand.
ATGATCACGACCTGTGCTACGCCGGACATCCCGACACCAAGACTCGCAACGATGTCTGCGATAAAAACATGTTGGGGAAATTGAGAGGCATATCGAATCCGACCAGGAGAGAGAAGATAGAACGTTCGCTGGTCGGCAATCTGATCGGTGCGAATCGTCGATTCGGATGGGGCGTTCAAAAAAAAGCGCATCTGAAAAGAAGAAAAAACGATTATTGACCAGCGAATTGGCCGAGGAGTTACACAAACCCATCGTGCGTAAATTTCGAAAGAGAAGGGTGTTTGTGAAGGGTTTGGATGATATTTGGTGTGCCGACTTGGTCGACATGAGATCCTTTTCGAGGTGGAATGAGGGTGTCAAATATCTATTGACGGTCATCGACGTGTTTTCCAAATACGGTTGGATCAGAGCTTTGAAGAATAAATCGGAACCTTGCGTCGCCGAGGCTCTGAAGAGCGTGTTCGACTCGTCTTCTCGAAAACCGAGTAAATTGTGGGTTGAAAAGGGAATGGAATTCTACTACAAGCACGTTCATCGATTGGTCGACCTCTACTCGATCGAAAACGAAGAGAAAGCCAGAGTGGTGGAACGTTGGAATCGAACGATGAAGGAAAAGATGCATAGATACTTCACGGCGAATTCGACTAAGAAATACATATACGCTCTGAACGGTCTGGTTAAAGATTACAACAACACGCGACACAGATCGATCAAGATGACTCCCGTGGAAGCTAGCGATCCTCGAAATGAAAAACAGGTCTACGCGAATCTATATCCTGAAAGATCTAAGATTAGGAAGAAGTCTAGAACGCCGAAATTTGCGGTCGGTGATCGAGTGAGAATCTACGCTTATAAGAAGCACTTCGAAAAGGGTTATACTCCTCGATGGACCTCGGAAATCTTCGTGATAATCAAAATATTTCACACCGATCCGGTGACTTACGAAATCGCAGCTTTGGATGGAGAAGAGATCATCGGAAAGTTTTACGAACAACAATTACACAAGACAAAGTTTTGATAAAGAAAACAAATTTCTTTTATTTACTCTCTTTAACATTTTCTTGTTTACACACATATATGTATATAGGAGAGTAAAATAATAATAAAAATAATTAAAACTATTTTTAGATAAAAAAAGCAAGCTAATTAATAAACAAAAAAACAAAAACCCTTTAAAAATGACAAATATACTAGATATAGCACAAAGCCTAGTGAAAGATGAAAGTATTCAAGAATATGAGGTTCACGAATACGAACCGGTAACCGGAACGAGATTGAACAATGTGGGAGAGATAAGAATCAACGTCGAAACTCAAGATCTATTCATACATCCTAGCGAGTGTTACATAGTAGTGCAGGGACGTCTCAGCAAGGAAGATGGGAGCGACTACGCCGACGACAACACGGTTACTCTAGCCAATAATGACAGCATGCATCTATTCAGTAATATAAAATACATGCTATCCGGACAAGAGATAGAATCTGTGTTTCATCCCGGTTAGGCCACCACGATGTTCGGACTCTTGACGTATCCTGATGATTTTTCGAAATCCAGAGGACTTAATCAGTTGTGGGTGAAAGACACCGTCGGCCCTGCTAGCGCCGGCGCCTCCGCGATATTCGACTACGTCGTCAAGACATCCAGACCTAAAGGAACGTTTTCGTTCAGGATACCCTTGAAACACATCTTCGGATTTGCGGACGATTACAACAAGATCATGTACGGATTCAAACACAATCTGACGTTGATTCGAAAAGGAAACGACAACGCAATAGTGAGACTCACTGCGACCGATGCGGGTAAGATAGCTCTACACAAGATATCGTGGTTCGTTCCGCACGTGGAGCCTTCGATCGTGGAAAAAGCGCGTCTCTACAAGATCATAGAATCCAAGAGTAAATTACCCGTGGGATTTAGAATGAGACAGTGCGACACGGCTAGCATTCCTCTCTCCATGAATCACTTCGATTGGAGATTGACGGTGAAATCCGCTTCCGAGAGACCGCGTTTCATCATGGTTGCGTTTCAGACCGATAGGGGCGGGTCTCCGGAAAAGAATACGTCGCCGTTCGATCACTGCCATTTGAGAAACATGCAAGTGTTTCTGAATGCCACGAGATATCCAGCAATCGATTACAGGGCGTCGTTCGACAAGAACGATTTCTGCAGACTGTACGGCGATGCTGCTGATTTTAGAAAGACGTATCACTGTCCAGACGAATTGATGAGCAACCCTAACATATCTCCCGACGAATACAAGTCGATGTATCCCATGTTCGTATTCGACGTCAGTAAACAGAGTGAACGACTCAAGAGTAGCATCTTAGATATTCAGATCAAGATGCAATTCGATAGGAACGTGCCAAGAAAAACCGAAGCCTTTGCCCTGGTCCTGTCGGACAGAGAATTACAATTTGAATCGGATGGAAATAAGATGTTGATCATTCGATGAGAGACGTGTGTGAAAAAAAAATAAAACAAAAATAAAAAAAGTAATGAGTAATTATTAAAAAAACAAATAAAAAAATAAAAGTAATGAGATCTAGAGAGATTGAACATCTTTCTAAATCTCATTACTTTTTTTTTGTTTTTAATAATCACACATTATTTTTTTTAATTTATTATTTTCCACGCGTTCACTGTTTGTTCAAAGGAAATAGTTTGATCAGTAGACTTACCATGGAAGTGGTGGCTTTGGGATTATTGGTTTTCGTAACAAAATTAATCCTGTCTCCGCATTCACTTTGAGAGGCATGCCGAACGTGCTAACATTCGCGTGTTGATTCTCAGTCTTTTCGACGCTGTATTTCTTATCACTCTCTACTCCATTCACCACAAGATTGACGACCGCTCTGTTATTCAAATCCGAGGAAGCCAGAGCCATTCGAATGATTTCACCTCCCAATGGCATGGGATATCCCACCTGACCATGTTTCAATCCGCTACCTCCGTTTCCAAAAGACCAATCGGTTTTTCCCTCCTCTAAGATGCCAGCCTCCTCAGCCCACACGGTGATCACTGGTCTAGCATATTTGACTCTTTCCACCACCGAAATCAGGGTGCAGGCATCCGTCGTGTTCACAGGATCTGGTAGATTCGTGAGCGCGTGTCCACCCATGTCTAGTTTACCTTCCATGATGTCACCCTTTCTCCAGACCGAGTTGTCGTCCACGTACTTCCTGCTGACTGCACTGGAATCAAATTCGGGATCGTGACTGAGTCCGAATAAATTCTCACCGTTCATGTCGATACCACCCTCCATGGTTCTGCCAGATTGTTTGTTCAGGTAGAGATCGTCCACTTGCGATTCTAGGTATTCTTGTGATCGTATCACGGCAGAATCTACGTAGCCCTTGTTGACCGCGGTTGAGTCCGCATCCGTGTCGTCGACCTTCGACAGATTCAATATCTTGTTGAATCCCGCATTCAGATCCGATTTCATTTCTCGTCTGTCAGACTTTCTCTGTTCCAGATCTACGTAGTGTTTGGTGGCCACGTCCTTGGGATTCGTGGGAGTGGCGACGTTCGTTATCTTGTTAGAATTGGCATTCAATTCCGAGTGCATCGTTTTCTGAACGTATCTATTTCTGAGGTGTTCGCTGAATCTCGCGTGAGAGTCATCTGCCTATTTCTTGGTCGTGGCATCCATGGGATCTACGACGTTCACCAAATGTTTAGATTTCAGATCGAGATCGTCGGTCATGGTTTTATCCACATAATTATCTAGCATGATTCGTTCAAAATCGGCGTTCCCCCTGTCAACGTATTTTTTAGTCGCAGCATCTTCGAGATCTATCGGCTCAGGAAGATTGTAAAGCTTCTTATCGTTCATGTTCAAAGGTTCCTCTCAAGGTTCGTATCTCTGAATGCAACGTTCGTCCAAGTTGGCAACGTCGTAACCATCGTCGACTTCGAGTGTCTTCCTCTTCTTTTTTAGGTTGACTTTTTCGTCGTCACTTCTACCAAATTTATCGACTGGCATGTTGTTTTGAGATTTTTTTGTTTTTAAAAAAATATATTTCCAACGCAGTTTATTAAAAATGAATTATTTTATTTTTATTTTTCGTTTTTATTCGATTATAATTTTTTTAATAATTTTTTTTACCTTTATATTCTATAAAAAAAATCTCTCTCTAATGTAAATCATTGAGAATGTCTTGAAACCGATCTCCTTCAGACCATCTCTTGAGAATGTAGAGACACAGGTGACCGCAAAACACTTGATCTGGTGATTGCACTCGATCCGTGTTGTAACAAACCATCGATTTGTTGAAATAATTCTTTATTTCTTTCGGCAGTGAGATTCCGTAGCTGTTGAAATAATAATTCTTCTTCCCGTTCTTGAACCACACCACCCAGTGAGTGCCTTCACCCGATAAATCATCTAGATTTAAAATTCCGCATTCCAATTGTCGAGGTCTTCTCTTCAGCAAGGCATCTCTAGAAAACACACTTAGAAAATCTTTGATTTTCAAATCCTTCGCCGCATTCGACAGATCGATGTTGGATAGGGGTTCGTTAGGTAAGATGACACCTTCTATGGATATCTCTATTTTCTTATTCATAAATGCGTATATATTTTTTTTTATTTATTTTATTATAATTCACTAAAATGACATTATTTTTTTTATTATTTTTTTCTTTTTCTTTTTAAACTAACTCTCTCGATGTCTCTATCGATTTCCATAATCTTGAATCCGTATAATTCCTCTTGATTTTCTGGAATCCAATCATCCTTAATCATATTTGGAATCAAATCATCCACAATCATATCTGAAATCCTATCATCTAAAATTAGATCCAAAGTCCAATGTCCGAGTGCCAAAGTGCTTATTTTATCATCTAACATGAATCTCATATCGTCATCGGCTGTCAGCGAAATGTTGTTGACTATTTCGGTATACAAGTTGTGAGTTTCGCTTCGAATCGATTTCATAGTGTTATACACCAGACCACTTCCTAACAGACAATCTTTATACTCTTGGAAAGAGATGTTTTTCTTCACCACGCACGCTTTTACCCCTTTGCACTTCTTGATCTCTTCATCTTCTAGACGATAAGCATACAGTTTGGGTCTCAAGCCCACGAATTCGAGGATTTGTTTACTGCCGCTCTCGTCCTTAAATTTACCTAACACCTTCTTGTTGTCGGTCGATTGAATGTTGGACAGGTGATCGATGGGATAATTGCTCATGTCGAACCACGCGGCCACGTCCGGAGATGTATCTCGGTAGACGTCTTTCGTCTCTATCTCGTAAACTAAACTGTCTGTATCGGTGAACAGTAGTTTGGCTTTATCACCCAATTTTTGTTTGACATAATCGTAGTGAAACTCGTACATCAATCGCTTGCTGATATCTAAGATGATCGGTCTGAGATAATACTGTTTGTCGAATTTCAGGTGCGTCTTTTGCATGTGAACAGCCACTAGATTTTCGTCGAATATGGTTCGGTGTTTGTAATTGGGTTTGCCACTAATTTTTTAGCTATTTTCTCAGACGTGACGAGTCGAACGTCGGTTCTCTTCCTGATGTTTTCCATCAATTTACCGTACACGCAGTTGTTCATGAGTTTGAAGAAATCTTTTTCGAAATTGTTCTCGACTCGAATTCTGAGATTCGTGTTGAGATCGATGTATTTTTTCACCAAAGGCTCTTCGGCGAATCGAATGATGCGATGTATGTCAACTAATTTCATCGCATAATCGACGTATTGTTTCAAATTCTCACTGTAGACGATGTAGTTACATTTGTTAAATAAATTGGGAATGAGTTTTTCCTCATCTCCTTCGTTCGGTTCCATTCGTTCGGGAGCCAGCGGATAATCGTTGTGTAGATTGTGTAATTCTTCCGGATAGTTCAAATCGACTTCTAAAATGAAAGGATAGTCTCTCCATTTTTGCATCTCTTCCTGTTCCGTCACCCATTCGAAATTTCCAATCAGTAAAGGATGACTCATAGCCCAACCGTACAAATTATTAGCGTCCCAATACTGTATGTATTTATTCGATCGTTTCGAATCGAAACCTTCTTTCATGTAGGGATTGTTAGCTTCAGAATATCTGTGGGAGATCATCGAGACGCCACCTCTCACAGCCCTTTCGAACATGAGCAACATGTTCACGTTGGATAATAATTCCAATTGGACTTCGGTGGTCTTCAACAGAGCGTCCCAGACCGGGTGCGGTGAAATACCAAGCGGGATCCAATCATAATTTCGATGACAGACGTCTCAAAAATTTTCGAACACGTCTGCCAAGAGCAGAACATCGGTCTTCAGATAGAGATCGTAATAATCTCTCATGGTTTTCATATCGAATGATTTCCACACGTTTTTGGCGTGTTGGTAATTCTCGTCGGAATTTTGGATTCGTATAATTTCGAATAAAAATCTTCTTTCGAAGGTAGTGCGGTGTTGTCAAATCTCTTTAGATCGTTCATGTAATTGTAAGGATAGACTTCTTTCCACAACATGACGTCTACTCGTTCTCCGAAATGTTCGCTTGTGATTTTAAATTTATCCTTGCTCATGTTATCGACTAATTTTTCCACAGAAGTTGACATGAATTTAAAACTGTCGACGAAACGTATGCCTCTATGAATGAATTTCGTTTTTTCTTTCAACGTCTCTCCGTCGATTACTCTTTTCTTCTCCATGAGCTTCCATTTCGTGAATGAAATGTATCTTTCTTCGCTGTTCGCGATGCAATTTAATTCTTCGTGGGAGGTGCTGAGATTTTTTATGAACAGATGACTGTCGTAACCTGAGAGATTGTGAAATATCACCGGATAGAAAACGGCGTCTTGATATTTTAAATTAACTTGCTGTGAGCCGGACTGCGATACAGACCCGTGTAATGATCGTGGTCTCTAACCTTCTTATTTTCCTCCGAATTCTCGTCGAACGATTGTCTGCATATGTGACATTTGGTGGCTCTAGTTATTTTCGTCCTGCTGCTCTTGCATGATGATCATTTTTGCCAGAGTTTTGAATTTGTCGTATAACATTTGAATTTTCGATTCTAACTCTTCCACGAACCTTTGAGCCACGTCGTCGTCTTCGCACTGTTTCGTGTAGGTGAAGGGACCCACGTCGTATTGCGAGTCAAAAGCACATTTCACGTAAATGCAATAACCCAAAGGCGTGTGTTTTTGATATCTTTTGACGTAACTTTGAAGAGCGTTAGGTTGGCAGGAACTCATTTTCATGGTGAAACATTCGAAATCGGCGTACACGACGAATGGTACTTTTAACCTTCTATTGCGATTTTGAAACTTCACAATGGTGTTGGGTTTGACCATTTTGACGTCGACACCTTGATATTCATTGCATTATTCCTGATGTTTCGCTAACGATTTTTCACTGTGAAACGTGTTCATGCAGTTGCAACATAAACATATCTTTCATTTATGTTTATTATTTTGTCTCGACAGTAATCAGCTCGGATGTTTAATCCAACAATAATGACGATTGTCACCATTCAAAATCAATAATAAAATAATCGTCTTTTCTCTTTCGAGATACGAAGTCTGTCTGAGAGGATAGATCGTTCGTTATTCATCGTCGTATCCCAAGACATTCTCTGGTGGGATTTTGAGCTTTGAAACGTTCGATGTGTTTTAACTGCATTGGAAAAGTCACCCCGGTCCAATCGAGATTTTTAGAAGTCTCCTCCTAACAAGAAACTCTCTCAGGATGGATTTTGACAGGATATAAAGCAGAAGTGACTGCCCATTTAAAACACTGATCATCTTTATTTCTCACGTTGACCATGGAGTGTTTTTTAGCTAAGAAATACGGTAATTCCACGTAGGAAGATCCTTTCAATGAATCGTTTTTAGTTATATGAATTTCGAGTTTCAACACCTCAACGAACGTCCAATTACTACCTTCATGTTGATAATTCGCGAGAGACATCAACATCTTGTCTTTCATCTTTTCGAAAACGTCTGATAAATCTGAACCTCGAAATATGGGTTCGACGTTAGATCTGAAATATGCATTTTTCACGATGCTCTCGCCAGACTTCACAACGATTTTATTAATCACGAAATGGAGTATCATCTTAATTTTTAGTCCCACGTTCATGTGTTCACGAAACAAATCCAATACTTTTTTCTTCACCCGTTCCATGAACAATTTCGGATCGATTTTCTTGAACGAGGGAACCACATCAAAAGTTTTAAAAATGCCTTTGATCGCACTCTCCCGTTCTACAGGCTTCGATTGGAATAGTTTTGTGACGAGTCGTGCTACATACTCTTCTCCTTTCCCTCTGTCGATTGCTCATTGAATTTCGCTTGATATATCTCGTTTGTCTAGAATCTGAAGTGCATCACTCGTTTTCGTTTTTCTTTTCTTTTCTTTTGAAACTTGAAGTTCTTCAATGGCTTTTCGTTTAGTCGTCTTCTTATTTTTCACAATCGAAACATTTTTGGGTTTTTTCGACGTCGGCATTTCGATTCCTTTTACTATCTTTTTCTTCTTCTCATTTTTCACAACCGATGCATTTTTTGACGTTGTTGCTATCAACATTTCATTTGCCTTTCTATCGTTTCGCAAATGTTCCTGTGATGCATTTTTTGATGTCGTTGCTATCAACATTTTGTTTGCCTTTCTAGCGTTTCGCAAATGTTCCTGTATGACTTCAATTTTTTTTTATTTAGTTCTATGATTTCTGAAATGTGAAATTTTTAATAGTTTACAAATCTTGTTTAACTGAGGTATGGTTTTCTCATTTAAATTTTCCATTTTTTTATTTGTTTGCTCCATTTGTAAGAATATTTTTCTTTTTTGAATTTTGTATTTAAATAATTTCTTAAAAAAGTTTTGTTTTTTTTACGCTTTATATATAAAAAAGATTTTTTAATTTTAATTTTTTTCTTTAAATAAGAAATTTTTTTTTGGATGAAATTAATTCAATTTTTATGTTCCTTTTTGTGATATGCTACGTTTTTATAAGAACACATTTGTTTATCCGAATCATAATTATGAACGAATGTTGTGCATCTCTCGGTAACACTCGCATCATTACCATTCTCTTCAGAAGATAGTGGTAACAGTGGAAAACATCTCATTCTTTTAAATTTCAACCGCGTATCCCGATCTTTATTTAACTCTTTTGTCAGTTCTTTCCTAAGATATTCATCATTAGTGTCTAATCGTTTTTCCACATCTTTTTCGCACTCTATCTCGCAATATTCATCATTATCGTCTAATTGTTTTTCCACCTTTTTTTCCATTTTATATATTATTTTATACTTTCTATGATTTATATTTATATAATTTTTTTACATTATAATAACATATTCAAAATTGGTATATTCTTAAAGGGCGAATTCTCACCAGACAACAAACCCTTGCCGAGTCGCTCAACGTTCCATCCACTCTTCAGATAGAGACCGTTTCCGCTCAGAGAGTTGTCACCTCTAACGGGTTCTTGATACAATCCTTTACCACTGTCATCTACGTGGACGTGACACACGGCTCCTCCCTTCTTAAAAAACAGTCTGCTGCCACCCATTAATTTCTCAGCTGCCGAACTCGCGAGTCCCTTGAGAGCTCCCACGCCGAGAGTCTTTCTGAGAAAGGGTAATGCCTTTGTGGAGAAGGGTAATGCTTTTGCGGTGATTCCTGCCTATAGCGGTAGGAAACCGCCTCTCATTCTCAAATTGTATCTCAATTGAGCGGGACTCAATCTCACCGTCAACCCTCTTCCATCACGAATCGCTTTCTCCATCCTTTTGATTTGACATCTGGTCCAGGCGATTGAATCCTGACTGCCACTCATCAGATCTTCGTGAGTGAATTTGAATCTCACTGCCTCGCCTCGAGTTGTTAACGCTCTCTTAAGTTTCTTCTTCTGTCCTACGGATATGTTCACGTTTTTAACCAGGTATTGTGTCATAATTCTTTTTTTTAAAATATATTTTCTTCAATTGTTTTTTTTGTTTTAATGATAATTATATATATTAAATAATTTTTGTAAAATTAATATTCCATTTATTTTATTTTTGTTATTTATTGTTATTTATATATATACATAATATTTTTTTTTTTTTTTGCTTTTATATTTCTCTTATGTGAAATTGTATTGTCACCCTCTCTCCGCGAAGATCTAACAGTTCACCATTTTGATCCGTCAACGTGGTTTTGAGACTATACAACGTGTCTAAAATCACTGGTAGATAAACTAAATTTCGAGGTCGCTCCACGATCTTATTACCCGATGACACATTTGGAAAGAAGGAATAGATCGTTGGTTGAGCGCTACCATTCACGTAGCTTCCAGCAATCACATCCACGTTCACGAGAATGCTATTGACTGCGAGAATGTCAACTGTATTTTCAGATGCCGCGTGGTCTTGATACATCTTTCAATTGAATCCAAAAACATCTTGCCTATAGAATCATCCGTATTGAAATGCACTCGAAAATTATCTTCCAAATTCAACAACGTCTGTAAGGTATTAGGATTGGGAGCGAGTCTGATCTTGTTACTTTCCTTTCCATCCATATTCTTTCACGTCTGAGTGTAATTGTTCAAATCGTCTATGTCGTAACTTCCTTTGGGAATTCGAATCTCCAACCAATCCACTCTGTCGGAATACTTGAACGAGTTATATTGGGAAAGGAATAATAAGTCTCCACCAACGCCATCTCGTATCTTTTCTCTCTATTCAATTCGATGGAAGGTTCGAATTTCGTCACGAATCGAGTCGAATCGCCACTCACCACGATTTGAATGGATTGTTTTGCAGCCGTATTCTCAGCTATCTGTTCTAACAATTCTCCTTGTTCGAACATTATATTTAATTTTATTTTTATTTTTTCAAAACTAATTATTTGAAGATTTATTATTTTCTATTTTTTTTATTTTCACGCTCTATCTTATTATCATCAGAAACATAAAACTTGTCGAATCCGCACCAATATTTTCCGCGATTAAATTCGCTAGTCAAATCGATCACGACGAAATTGTAAAGTCCTCCATCCCAAAACCTCTTGCAGAATCTCCTGAATTCCACCACGCTCATGTCGTTTGCGATGTGATCGCCGTAGATGTGATTGAGATTCTTGAGATCTTGGTGAAAGAGACATAGAAAATTAGCGTTCTCCCTTATCGTCTGTCTGGGCAATCGAAAATAATTCTGCGACAGGTAGAAACAGTCGACGTTGCTGTGTCGACCCCTAACGTAATACGATTCGCATCGGTTCTGTCTCTCCAAAAGCAGATCGTCGAAAATCATGAGATTCTTATCTTCCGATTTCAATTCTCTAGGATCTGGAACGTCGCTAGCGTTCTCATAAAATCGACACTCGACGTTCGAAGATGCATTTCTCTTCATCAATTCCATCGCCGCACCGTCCAAAATAGTCGAAAGAGGAGCTTCACTTTTATCGAATTCCTCCCTACTGTCAAAGATTCTGGCTATGACGTCCTTGGGCAATCTACGATCCATGCACTCTCGAAGCAATCTGTATTCGGGTTGAAACAAGCTCTTGCCAAACACAAACAATCTTCGTAATCCAACCAGTCGGGTCGGGACAACAGATTCATCAACAGATTGGTCTTTCCACAATTCGATTTTCCCACTATCAAGCCTCTTATGCTTTTGGGAAAGAATCGTTATTCGACCTCTTGGTCGCGGCGTCATTCCAAGACATATCTTTAATGTTCATCTTTGTTTTTTTTGTTTTTTTGTTTGTTTGTTATTTTAGATTTTTTTCAAACACAATTTTTTATGTTTTTTCAAACTCAGTTTTTAATATTATTATTTATTTATATTACGCAGCTCGCTTCGGCGGCAGACTGATCAACCTTGTCGATCAACGCATCGGCTGCCCTCTTGCCAGCCACAGAAGCTATCCTACCACTGGCTTCTGAAGCGGCTTTCTTACCAGCATCCAAAGCCATCTTCTTACCGACCTCAAATGCGGTCGATGCGAGTTTTCTACCCGCATCGCTCGTGAACACTCGCATTATAGAATCGACGATGCCAGAACCGCCTTGAACGTAAGTTCTGACGTATCCCCTGTTCTTTATCACCAACATATTTTTTTTATTTCATAATATATATTTTGTTTTTCACTGGTAAATCGTTTGTTGTTTAAATACTTTTATTATTCTAGTGTAAAATTTACTGTTTTTTATTTTATATATTTTTGTTTGTTTGTTTGTTTCTCTCTACTTATTATATACATCAATCCTTCAATTCGTTCATCAGCCTTTTATAATGGTTTTTATTCAAAACCTTCTGTCTTAACAATTCATCGCATATGCTAACTATCTGATTATCTAATCCTGTTTTACCAGCACGTCTGCTTGCCATCAACAAACTCAATCTCTGAGACAGAGCGTCAGAATCGCTCGGTAGAAAAGTGGTTTTCACCCCTTTACCAGTCACCGATTCGACGAACTTCTTATGCAAATTCCATATAGGTTTCACCACATTCGTCCACTTGTAACCTCTGTTGGCTTTAGGTCCGTCTCTCCGTCATCGTTATTTCTCTTCATGGCGTTGGTCTGAACCAGAATGTCGCTGTAATTGTTGTAATCCTGTTCCATGTAATCACTAGGCTTGTCGTAAAGGAGGAATTTGCGCAGTCCGGAAGTTAATTCTTACCTATTCGGGCCGACGGTTAATTCATCATCATCTATTTCCACTTCTTTGTCGCCCACAAAAGTTCTACCGTCCGAATCCTTATAAAATCCATACAACAGATCTCTCTTACCACCATCCTCGGACGACGCGACGCTATCAGTGGTGAAAGTCGAAGCTGTATCGTCGCTCTCGCTCACGTCGGTTTGAATCCCTGTGGGAACGTAATCCGGTGTAGATTGAAAGGAATACTGATTTGCAAAACCACCGGGCAACGAACCCATTTTCAAAGAACTCTCTTTTATGGGTCTCAATTCTTCAACTATCTCCTTCTTGCTTCGCTCTTGGACCTCCGTCACGGGTTTAAATATTTTTGTTGCTTCGCGTCTGAGTTCAATCTCCCCATGACGTCTGCTTCTGTCAGCCGATTGAATGCTCTTCTTGGCACGTTCATATTCGCTTAAAAGCTAACCTCGACTTTGGCATCCATCTGTAAAAACATGTTTTCGTTTTCTAAATTATTAATATTTCCTTTGGAGTATGCTATCTTGAGTTATTTATTATTTTCAAAATTAAATGTATAATTATTTTTATGTTTTATGTTTTAAGTAAATAAAAATCTTCTGTCTTTAATATAATAACTAAAACCAGTTGAGGAAAAACATTTTACAAAATGAAACCTCGATAAATAGTTAAAAATATTAAAATAGCATCCGTTTCAAACGTGTTAAAAATCGGAAAGAACATGAATAATTAAAATCCCAAATAAAAACATGTCAGTAAATGTAACGCTTTTCAAAAAAAAAAATAACATCAATTAATCTTTTGAACTGTTTCCGCTTTCATCCATAGAATAGTTTTTTAGTTAAACCATTTAACTGACAATTGACTCATTTGAATGAAAACCTGTAATACATTTCGAGCGTGACAAATGGCGTTCTCAGTAAGTTTATACAGTAAATGTCACTTTGACATGCGACCTGCTTGTCAGTTTGATAAAAACAGACTGATGATTGTAGACTGACACCCAAATGAAATGGTTTAATGCACCGAAGGCGCGCAGGGACGGTATGGGGAACTATCCCCTTTCAACTATCAGTGACTGGACAATAAAATCCACAGCGCTTCCTTGGTGAATAATTATATTCACCTGTCAGAACGAGCTTCATCGCAGAGTAACTCGTTGTAATGATACACATTATTTTGATAAAATTTATTATTATTTTACATTTGGATTCACGTAGATTTCTTCTCACCTTTTTTTCGTGTGGCCGATCCTGGAGGATCTTCGCCGATGATGATTGTAGCGTGCAGGAGCTCTATTTATACTGTACAAGTGGAAATACCCATCGTGGGATTTTCCAAAAAAAACTTAGTTTTTTTCTGTTGAGTTTGGAAAAATCCACTATGGGTATTCCCCCACTTACGTCAGAAATGGGAGTGCTCAATAGTAGTCTATTAAGTTTGGAAAAATCCACTATGGGTATTCCCCCCACTTACGTCAGAAATGGGAGCGCCCAATAGTGGTCTGTTAAGTTTTGGAAAAATCCACTATGGGTATTTCCCCCTACTTACGTCAGAAATGGGAGCGTCCAATAGTAGTCTGTTAAGTTTGGAAAAATCCACTATGGGTATTCCCCCCACTTTCGTCAGAAATGGGAGCGTCCAATAGTAGTCTGTTAAGTTTGGAAAAATCCGGGTATTTCCCCCACTTACATCAGAAATGGGAGCGCCCAATAGTAGTCTATTAAGTTTTGGAAAAACCCCCGCCTCAAAAGCCGTTTGCGGATTCTGGGACAGTGTACCACAGCAAACCACCTTTTTGATGCTGTCCTAGAAGCCGCAAAACGTTTTTTGCTCGCGTTCACCAACGATGGATCGATGGTCTGATCCGCGATGGGAACGTCGACAAAAATTTTTAAGTAAAAAAAAAAGTGAAAAATGTACAATTTCATACATTTTTCACTTTTTTGAAAAACGTGTACATTCAACACGTTCGCCAACGGGTATTTGAACGTTAAAAGTGCGATCTAGGAGTCTCAAAATAACAGCGGATTCTGGGATACCCGACATTTTTGTGAACAAGCGTGTGATTTAACACTGAATCCTACGATGGAAAACGTCCGTGTACGTGTACGTGTTCGGTACATGTACAACGTGTCCTTGAATCCGCAATTATTACCTACTGACGTTAACTCTAGTTTAACGTGCGTTTATACGCGAGATTAACGCGATTTTGACGGGTATTCATCTCCGAGGTTAAGGCGAGTTTTACGCGAGTTTTACGCTAGTTTATCCGCGTCGTTAGACGAGTGTGACTCGACATTAACATTGGTTTATCCGTGAGGTTAACGCGTGTTTAAGGCGAGTTTATCCACAAGGCTAAGACGAGTTTAACACGAGTTTATCCGCTTGGTTAACGAAAGTATACCGCGAGGTTAACGCGAATTTTGCGCGAGTTTATCCGCGGAGTTAACACGAGATTATCTGCGAGTTAATCCGCGAGGTTAAAGCGTGCTTGTCCGGGAGTTTAACGCTAGTTCATCCCAGTGGTTAAAGCGAGATTAACGCGAGTTAGTCCGTGAGGTTAACGCATGTTTATCCGCATGGTTAGTGTGCGTTTGGCGGGAGAATATCCGCGAGTTGATCCGGGAGGTTAACGCATGTTTATCCGTGAAGTTAATACGAGTTCGTCCGCTAGTTTAACGCAAGTTTAACGCAAATTTAACGCAAATTAATTCACGATGTGAACGTGTGTTTACCCGTGGATTTAACGCGAATTTATCCCCGAGGTAATGGCGAGTTTAACGCAAGTTTAACGATAGTTAATCCGCCAGGTTAACGTGCGCTTATCCCCAAGGTTAATGCAAGATTAACGCGAGTTAATCAGTGAGATTAACGCGTGTTTATACACGGGATGAGCGCGATTGTATGAGCGACGCTAATGCGAGATTATCTAACTGACGGCGTAGTCACCCCTGACATGAGAATTTCAGCCACTGAGGTTCATATTCCTTCTAGGGGATATCAGCCCTGTCAGACATTGTCGGGCTAAAGGCCTGGAATGGCACAGTGTCTGTGTGTTTCCGCCGGAATTTTGGGAATGTATCAAAACCGTGACCCCATTATCATTAAATTTACGGTTGTTGTCACCCCTGACATGAGAATTACAGCTACCGAGGTTGTTGTTCCCTCTCGGGGATATCAGCTGGGTTGGGAAATATCGGACTGAAGCTCTGGAAAAGTACAGTTGTGTATTTTCACCGGATATTAAAAATGTATCAAGATCGTGACCCCTTATCACCTAATTGACGCCCGTAGTCACCCCTGACATTAGAATTTCGGCCACCGAGGTTGAAATTCCTTCTCGAGTTTATCAGCCCTGTCAGACATTGCCGGGCTAAAGGTCTGGATTGGCACAGCGGCTGTGTGTTTCGGCTGGATTTTGGGAATGTATCAAAACCGTGATCCCCCTTATCACCTAATTGACGGTCGTAGTCAACCCTGACATGAGAAGTTCAGCCACCGAGGTTGATATTTCCTCTCAGGAATATCAGCCCTATCAGACAATGCCGGGCTAGGGGTCGGGAATCGCACAGTGGTTGTGTATTTTGACCGGATATCAGGAATGTATCAAAAACCTGGCCTCTTATCACCTCAAAGACTCCGTAGTCACCATGACATGAACATTTCAGCAACCGAGGTCGATATTCCCTCTCGGGGATAACAGACCTGTCAGACAATGCCCGGCTAAAGGTCGAGAATGGCACAGTGGCTGTGTATTTCAAACGGATGTTGGGAATGTATCAGAACCGTGACCCCCTTATAACCTAACTGACGGCCGTAGTCACCCCTGGCATGAGAATTTAAGCTACTGATGTTCATATTCCTTCTCGGGGATGTCAGCCCTGTCAGACATTGTCGGGCTAAAGGTCTGGAATGGCAGAGTGGCTGTGTGTTTCCGCCGGATTTTGGGAATGTATCAAAACCGTGACCACTTTATCACCAAATTGACGGTCGTAGTCGCTCCTGACATGAGAATTTCAGCTACCGAGGTTGATATTCCCTTATCGGGGATATCAGACCTGTCAGACAATGTCCGGCTAAAGGTCCAGAATGGCACAGTGGCTGTGTATTTCAAACGGATATTGGGAATGTGTCAGAACCGTGACCCCTTATAACCTAACTGACGGTCGTAGTCACCCCTGCCATGAGAATTTAAGCTACTGAGGTCGATATTTCTTCTCAGGGATATCAGCCCTGTCAGACATTGTCGGGCTCAAGGTCTGGAATGGCACAGTGGCTGTGTGTTTCCGCCGGATTTTGGGAATGTTTCAAAACCGTGACCCCTTTATCACCAAATTGACAATTGCAGTCACCCTTAACATGAGAATTTCAGCTACCGAGATTGATATTCTTTCTCAGGGATATCAGCCCTATCAGACAATGTCGCGCTAGGGGTCGGGAGTGGCACAGTGGCAGTGTATTTTGACCGGATATCGGAAATGTATCAGAAGCCTGACCTCTTGTTACTTCAATGACCCTATAGTCACCACTGACATAGATATTTCAGCTACCGAGATTGATATTCCCTCTCGGGGATATCAGACATGTCAGACAATGTCCCGCTAAAGGTCCAGAATTGCACAGTGTCTGTGTATTTCAAACGGATATTGGGAATGTGTCAGAACCGTGACCCCTTATAACCTAACTGATGGCCGTAGTCACCCCAGACATGAGAATAAAAGCTACTGCGGTCCATATTCCTTCTCGGGGATATCAGCCCTGTCAGACATTGTCGGGATAAAGGTCTGGAATGGCACAGTGGCTGTGTGTTTCCGTCTGATTTTGGAAATGTATCAAAACCGTGACCCCCTTATCACCAAATGACGCTCGTAATCAGCCCTGTCATGAGAATTTCAGCTACCGAGGTTGATGTTCCCACTCGGGGATACCACCTGGGTTAAGAAATATCGGGCTGAAGCTCGTGAACAATACAGTGGCTGTGTATTTTCACCTGATTTAAACATGTATCAAAATCGTGACCCCTTATCACCTAACTGACGCCCGTAGTCATCCCTGACATTAGAATTTCGACTACCGAGTTTGATATTCCTTCTCCGGAATATCAGCCCTGTCAGACATTGTCGGGCTAAAAGTCTGGAATGGCACAGTGGCTGTGTGTTCCCGCCGGATTTATGGAATGTATCAAAACCGTGTCCCCCTTATCACCAAAGTGACGGTCCATAGTCGCCCCTGACATGAGAATTTCAGCTACCGAGGTTGATATTCCCTCTGAGGGATATCAGCACTATCAGACGATGTCGGCCTAGGGGTCGGGAATGGCACTGTGGCTGTGTATTTTGACCGGATATGAGGAATGTATCAAAAGCCTGGCCTCTTATCTCCTCAATGACCCCATAGTCACCACTGACATGAAAATTTCAGCTACCGAGGTTGATATTCCCTCTCGGGGATATCAGACCTGTCAGACAATGTCCGGAAAAAGGTCGAGAATGGCACAGTGGCTGTGTATTTCAAACGGATAGTGGGAACGTATCTGAACAGTGACCCCTTTATACCCTAACTGACGGCCGTAGTCACCCCTGGCAAGAGAATTTATGCTACTAAGGTCGATATTCCTTCTCAGGGATATCAGCCCTATCAGACATTGTCGGGCTGAAGGTCTGGAATGGCACAGTGGCTGTGTGTTTCAGCCGGATTTTGGGAATATATCAAAACCGTGACCCCCTTATCACCAAATTGACGGTCGTAGTCATCCCTAACATGAGAATTTCAGCTACCGAGATCGATATTCCTTCTCGGGAATATTAGCCCTGTCAGACATTGTCGGGCTAAAGGTCGAGAATGGCACAGTGGCTGTGTATTTCAAACGAATATTGGGAATGTATCAGAAGCGTGACCCCCATATAACCTAACTGGTGGCCGTAGTCACCCCTGACATGAGAATTTAAGCTACTGATTTTCATATTCCTTCTCGGGGATATCAACCCTGTCAGACATTGTCGGGCTAAAGGTCTGGAATGGCACAGTGACTGTGTGTTTCCGCCGGATTTTTGGGAATGTATCAAAACCGTGACCCCCTTATCACCAGATTGACGGTCGTAGTCACCCCTGACTTGAGAATTTCAGCTACCGAGTTTGATTTCCTTTCTCATGGATATCAGCCCTATCAGACAATGTCGGGCTAAAGGTCTGGAATCGCGTAGTGGCTGTGTGTTTCAAACGCATTTTGGGAATGTATCAAAACCGTGACATCCTTATCACCAAATTGACGCTCGTAGTCACCACTGATATGAGAATTTCAGGTACCAAGCTTGATATTCCTTCTAGGGAATATCAGCCCTGTCGGACATTGTCGGGCTAAAGGTCTGGAATCGCAAAGTGGCTGTGTGTTTGAAACGGATATTCGGAATGTATCAGAACCGTGACCCCCATATAACTTAACTGGCGGTCGTAATCATCCCTAACATGAGAATTTCAGCTACCGAGGTCGATATTCCTTCTCGGGAATATTAGCCCTGTCAGACATTGTCGGGCTAAAGGTCGAGAATGGCACAGTGGCTGTGTATTTCAAACGAATATTGAGAACGTATCTGAACCGTGACCCCCGTATAACCTAACTGACGACCATAGCCACTACTGACATGAGAATTTAAGCTACTGAGGTTAATATTCATTCTCCGGGATATCAGCCCTGTCAGACATTGCCGGGCTGAAGGTCTGGAATGGCACGGTGGCTGTGTGTTCCTGTCGGATTTTGGGAATGTTTCAAAACCGTGACCCCTTTATCACCACATTGACAGTCGCAGTCACCCTTAACATGAGAATTTCAGCTATCGAGGTTGATATTCCCTCTCGGGATATCAACCCTATCAGACAATGTCGGGCTAGGGGTCGGGAGTGGCACAGTGGCTGTGTATTTTGACCGGATATCCGGAATGTATCATAAGCCTGGCCTCTTGTTACCTCAATGACCCCATAGTCACCACTGACATGGAGATTTCAGCTACCGACGTTGATATTCCCTCTCGGGGATATCAGACCTGTCAGACAATGTCCGGCTAAAGGTCCAGATTGCACAGTGGCTGTGTATTTCAAACGGATATTGGGAATGTGTCAGAACCGTGACCCCTTATAACCTAACTGATGGCCGTAGTCTCCCCAGACTTGAGAATTTAAGCTACTGCGGCCCATATTCCTTCTCGGGGATATCAGCCCTGTCAGACATTGTCGGGATAAAGGTCTGGAATGGCACAGTGGCTGTGTGTTTCCGTCTGATTTTGGAAATGTATCAAAACCGTGACCCCCTTATCACCAAAATAACGCTCGTAATCAGCCCTGTCATGAGAATTTCAGATACCGAGGTTGATATTCCCACTCGGGGATACCACCTGGGTTAAGAAATATCGGGCTGAAGCTCGTGAACAATACAGTGGCTGTGTATTTTCACCTGATTTAAACATGTATCAACATCGTGACCCCTTATCACCTAATTGACGCCCGTAGTCATCCCTGACATCATAATTTCGACTACCGAGTTTGATATTCCTTCTCCGGAATATCAGCCCTGTCAGACATTGTCGGGCTGAAAGTCTGGAATGGCACAGTGGCTGTGTGTCCCCGCCGGATTTATGGAATGTATCAAAACCGTGTCCCCCTTATCACCAAAGTGACGGTCCATAGTCACCCCTGACATAAGAATTTCAGCTACCGAGGTTGATATTCACTCTCGGGAATATCAGCCCTATCAGACGATGTCGGCCTAGGGGTCGGGAATGGCACAGTGGCTTTGTATTTTGACCGGATATCAGGAATGTATCAAAAGCCTGGCCTCTTATCTCCTCAGTGACCCCATAGTCACCACTGACATGAAAATTTCAGCTACCGAGGTTGATATTCCCTCTCGGGGATATCAGACCTGTCAGATAATGTCCGGATAAAGGTCGAGAATGGCACAGTGGCTGGGTACTTCAAACGGATAGTGGGAACGTATCTGAACAGTGACCCCCTTATACCCTAACTGACGGCCGTAGTCACCCGTGACACGAGAATTTAAGCTATTGAGGTCGATATTCCTTCTCAGGGATATCAGCCCTGTCAGACATTGTCGGGCTGAAGGTCTGGAATGGCACATTGGCTGTGTGTTTCGGCCGGATTTTGGGTATGCATCAAAACCGTGACCCCCTTATCACCAAACTGACGGTCGTTGTCACCCCTAACATGAGAATTCAGCTACCGAGATTGATATTCCCTCTCAGGGATATCGGCCCTATCAGACAATGTCGGGCTAAAGGTCTGGAATCGCACAGTGGCTGTGTGTTTCAAACGCATTTTGGGAATCTATCAAAACTGTGACTCCCTTATCACCAAACTGACGCTCGTAGTCACCACTGATATGAGAATTTCAGCTACCGAGGTCGATATTCCTTCTCGGGAATATTAGCCCTGTCAGACATTGTCGGGCTAAAGGTCGAGAATGGCAGAGAGGCTGTGTATTTCAAACGGATATTGGGAATGTATCAGAAGCGTGACCCCCTTATAGCCTAACTGGTAGCCGTAGTCACCCCCTGACATGAGAATTTAAGCTACTGAGGTTCATATTCCTTCTCGAGGATATCAGCGCTGTCAGACATAGTCGGGCTAAAGGTCTGGAATGGCACAGTGGCTGTGTGTTTCCGCCGGATTATGGGAATGTATCGAAACCGTGACCCCCTTATCACCAAATTGACGATCGTAGTATCCCCTGACATGAAAATTTCAGTTACCGAGGTTGATATTCCCTCTCAGGGATATCAGCCCTTTTAGACTATGTCAGGCTGGGGGTCGGCAATGGTATAGTGGCCGTGTATTTTGATCGGATATCATTAATGTATCAAAAGCCTGGCCTCTTATCTCTTCAATGACCACGAAGTCACCACTGACATAAAACTTTCAGCTACCGAGGTTGATATTCCCTCTCGGGGATATCAGACCTGTCAGACAATGTCCGGCTAAAGGTCGAGAATGGCACAGTGGCTGTGTATTTCAAACGGATATTGGGAATGTATCAGAACCGTGAACCCCTTATAACCTAACTGAAGGCCGTAGTCAACACTGACATGATAATTTAAGCTTCTGAGGTTGATATTCCTTCTCTGAGATATCAGCTCTGTCATACATTGTCGGCCTAAAGATCTAGAATGGCACAGTGGTTGTTTATTTTCACCGGATATTGAAAATGTATCAAAATCGTGACCCCTTATCACCTTGTTGACGCCCGTAGTCACCCCTGACATTAGAATTTCGGCTACCGAGGTTGATATTCCTTCTCGGCTATATCAACCCTGTCACAAAATGTCGGGCTAAAGGTCAGGAATGGCACAGAGGCTGTGTATTTTTAACGGATATCGGGAATGTATCAAAACCGAGACCCCCTTATCACCTGACTGACGCCCGCAGTCACCCGTTACATGAGAATTTAAGCTACTGAAGTTGATATTCCTTCTTAGGGATATTAGCCCTGTCAGGCAATGTCGGGATGAAGATATGGAATGGCTCAGTGGCTGTGAATTTCCGCCGGCTTTTGGAAATGTATCACAACCGTGACCCCCTTATCACCAAATTGACTGTCGAAGTCACCCATGACATGAGTATTTCAGCTACTGAGTTGCATATTCCCTCTCAGTGGTATCAGCCCTGTCATACAATGTCGTGTTAACGGTCGGGAATGGCAAAGTGGCTGTGTATTTTGAACGGATATCGGGAATGTATTGAAACCGTGACCCACTTATCACCAAATTGACGGTCGTAGTCATCCCTAACATGAGAATTTCAGCTACAGAGGTTGATATTCCCTCTCAGTGATATCAGCCCTATCAGACAATGTCGGGCTAAAGGTCTGAAATCACACAGTGGCTGTGTGTTTCAAACGCATTTAGAGAATGTATCAAAACCTAACTGACGCCAGTAGTGACTTGAGAATTTCGGCTACGGATGTTAATATTCATTCTCGGGAACATCAGCCCTGTCAGACATTGTCGGGCTAAAGGTTTGGAATGGCACAGTGGCTGTGTGTTTCCACCGGATTTTGGAAATGTATCAAAATCGTGACTCCCCCCCCCCCCCCCCCCACCCTTATCGCCAGATTGACGGTCGTAGACACCACTGACATAAGAATTTCAGCTACCGAGATTGATATTCCCTCTCAGGGATATCAACCCTATCAGACAATGTCGGGCTAATTTTCGGGAATGGCACAGTGGTTGTATATTTTGAACGTATATCGAGAATGTATCAAAACTGTCCCCTGACTGACTCTCGTAGGCAGCCCTGACATGAGAATATAAGCTACCGATGTTTATATTCCTTCTCTGGGATATCAGCCCTGTCAGATAAGTCCGGCATAAAGCTCAGAAAGAGCACAGTGGCTGTGTATTTCCACCGGATATTGGGAAGGTATCAAAACCATGACCCCCATATCACCCAATTGACGCCTGCAATCACCGCTGACGTGAGAATTTCAGCTACCGAGGTTGATATTCTCTTTCGGACAATGCTGGGCTAAGGGTCGGGAATGGCAATGTGCCTGTGTATTTTGAAAGGATGTCAGGAATGTATCAAAAGCGAGGCCCCTTTATCACCTCAATGACCCGGTAGTCACCCCTGACATGGAAATTTCAGCTTCCGAGGTTGATATTCCCTCTCGGGGATATTAGCCCTGTCAGATAAAGGTCGAGAATGGCACAATGCCAGTGTATTTCCACCGGATATTGGGAAGGTTTCAAAACCATGACCCCCATATCACCCAATTGACGCGCGTAGTTACCCCTGACATGAGAAGTTTTGCTACCGAGGTTGATATTCCTTCTTGAGAATATCGGCCCTGTCAGACAATGTCGGGCTAAAGGTCTAGAATGGCACAGTTGTGTGTGTGTTTCCGCCGGATTTTGGGAATGTATCAAAACCGTGACGCCCTTATCACCAAATTGACGGTCGTAGTCACCCCTGACATGAGAATTTCAGCTACCGAGGTTGATGTTCCATCTCGGGGATATCGGCTGGGTAAGGAGATATCGGGCTGAAGCTCGGGAAAAGTACAGTGCCGTGTATTTGCACCAGATATTGTGAATGTATCAAAATCGTGATCGCCCTTATCACCTGTTTGACGGCCGTAGTCGCCCCGACCGGAGAATTTAAGCTACCGTGGTTGATACTCTCTCCTGGAGATATCAGCTCTGTCTGGAAGTGTCTGGCTGAAGGTCGGGAATGGCACAGTGGCTGTGTATTTCCACCCGATATCAGGAATATATCAAAATCGTTACCCCCTTTATCACCTAACTGACGCCCGTAGTCACCCCCGACAGGAGAATCTCACCTACCGAGGTTAATATTCCATCACGGGGATATCCGCCCTGTTAGGTAATATCGGCCTGAAGCTCTGGAATGATACAGTGGCTGTATATTTCCACCAGATATTGTGGATGTATCAAAATCGTGACCTAACTCCCCCCCCCCCCCCCCCCCCCGTAGTCACCCTAGCAGGAGAATCTCAGCTACCAACGTTGATATTCTCTCTCGAAGGTATCAGCCCTGTCTAGAAATGTCGGACTGAAGGTCGGGAATGGCACAGCGGCTTGTATTTCCATCGGGTATTGTGAATGTATCAAAATCGTTACCCCCTTTTCACCTAACTGACGCCCGTAGTCACCC
This sequence comes from Pictodentalium vernedei, assembly GCA_031216915.1. Lineage (NCBI taxonomy): Eukaryota > Metazoa > Mollusca > Scaphopoda > Dentaliida > Dentaliidae > Pictodentalium > Pictodentalium vernedei. The sequence continues at coordinate 506,887,629 of CM062295.1, forward strand.
CTGACAGGAGAATCTTACCTACTGAGGTTGATATATCCTCTTGAGGATATCCGCCCTGTTAGAAAATATCGGCCTGAAGCTCAGGAATGATAGAGTGGCTGTGTATTTCCACCAGATATTGTGAATATATCAAAATCGTGACCCCCTTATCACCAAACTCATGACCGTAATCAACCCGACAGGAGACTCTCAGCTACCGAAGTTGATATTCTCTCTCGGGGATATCAGCCTGTCTGGAAATGTCGGGCTGAAGGTCGGGAATGGCACAGTGGATGTGTCTTTTCACCGGATATCGGGAATGTTTCAAAATCGTGACCCTTATCACCTACGGATATTATGTCCTAGGTTTGGTCCCGATTGGACCAGTATTTTAAGAGATCGTTACTGCGCATGCGTACCCCCACCCAAGGTCCGATGGACGACAAATCTCTTCAGGGCCGAACTACATGCGCATGCGAAGTTTCGTCCCGATCAGCCGAGCCGTTTCGAGGCTATAGTGAACAGACACACACACAGGCACTCAAACGAACTCAAATATATAATAAATTAACTCAAATATATAGTATAGAAGATATATTCGCGGTTTGCGATATATATAATATAGAAGATATGTTCGCGCTTGTCGCTATTACCTGACGATATTAATCCCCTCTATATATATAGGATGAAAGATTCTGACGCCGATGGGGATCGAACCACTGCCTTGATGAGAGTACACTTCTGCGGCACCAATCGCTTAGCGAAACTGGACCAGCGCCATAGACCACTCGACTACCGACAAGCCCCAAAAAAGGCATGCTAGCAGATCGAGCGTCCATGGAACTGGCACAGTCCACACGAAATTACTCGGTATCCCCCAGAATTAGTTGTTTACAATGAATTATACCATGTAATGCAGATGAAATCAGTGAGAATCAATCTCTTTTTCAAATTTCCTGCTTACGGTACAGAATACAGAATTCGGCACTTCTGTTATGCATTTTTTTAGGATGAAAGATTCTGACGCCGATGGGGATCGAACCACTGCCTTGATGAGAGTACACTTCAGCGGCACCAATCGCCTAGCGAAACTGGACCAGCGCCATAGACCACTCGACAAGCCCCAAAAAGGCATGCTAGCAGATCGAGCGTCCATGGAACTGGCACAGTCCACACGAAATTACTCGGTATCCCCCAGAATTAGTTGTTTACGATGAATTATACCATGTAATGCAGATGAAATCAGTGAGAATCAATCTCTTTTCTAGGGCATACCGAGTAATTTCGTGTGGACTGTGCCAGTTCCATGGACGCTCCATCTGCTAGCATGCCTTTGTGCGGGCTTGTCGGTGGTCGAGTGGTCTTTGGCGCTGGTCCAGTTTCGCTAGGCGATTGGTGTCGCAGAAGTGTACTCTCATCAAGGCAGTGGTTCGATCCCCATTGGCGTCAGAATCTTTCATCCTAAAAAATGCATAACAGAAGTGCCGAATTCTGTATTCTGTACCGTAAGCAGGAAATTTGAAAAAGAGATTGATTCTCACTGATTTCATCTGCATTATATGGTATAATTCATTGTAAACAACTAATTCTGGAGGATACCGAGTAATTTCGTGTGGACTGTGCCAGTTCCATGGACGCTCGATCTGCTGGCATGCCTTTTTTGGGGCTTGTCGGTAGTCGAGTGGTCTATGGCGCTGGTCCAGTTTCGCTAGGCGATTGGTGCCGCTGAAGTGTACTCTCATCAAGGCAGTGGTTCGATCCCCATCGGCGTCAGAATCTTTCAGCCTAAAAAATGCATAACAGAAGTGCCGAATTCTGTATTCTGTACCGTAAGCAGGAAATTTGAAAAAGAGATTGATTCTCACTGATTCCATCTGCATTACATGGTATAATTCATTATATATATATATATATATATATATATATATATATATATTATATATATATATAATCCGGGGCGGACAGGATCAATCAAAATGTTATATATATAATCAGGGGCGGACAAAATGGATCAAAATGTAAACTGTACTCAGAGTATACTTCCTTGCATTGACCGAAATAGCCATCCCTTGCCTATCTCGTCATGAAAATCGACTATCAATAAAGTCATCACCCCTGTAATGATTAGACTGGCGAGGAAGGTATCCCCCCATTAGTCAGACACCCCAGTTGTCAGACAGTTTATAATCACAGATTATTGGGTTGTTTGAACTGCTAATTCCTTACTTTTTACCTTCCGAATAAAGTGGGATATTCCAATAAGTCAGGCAGAAAAGAAACAATTAATTAACTTTTAGCGATTTATTTCTTCACCAGTGTGTTTTAGAAATAAACAGAAAATAAATAGAAAATAAATGACAATAAAATTATGAAATATGTGACAATAACATGAATAATCGCACACATAAATAGTTTTTTTTGTGATAATTAAACAGAAAATCATATTGTATGAAACAAAGAAAATAAGTAGGAAATAAATCACAATAAAAAGAAAAATATGAAATACAACAAGAAAAGATTTCTAGACATGAATAATCATACAAATAGTCTTTTTGGTTAAATAAGCAGAAAAAACAATAAAATGAAAAATCTGAACAATAAAGAAAATATTTAGACTTGTTTTATAGTAAATAAATAAAAATTCATATTTCATGATAGCTCATTTTTAACGTAAATAAATAGAAAACCATGTTTTATAAAAAAAAAATGAAACAAATATTAACAAAATGAAAAATGTGAGGTACACATCATAAACAAAGGTACAATATTACGATGACAAAAAAAATGTACAAAACAGTTCTTTGATATACATCTCCAGTGGATACAGGTCTTCCGTACAGTATTATTATTGTATGTAATATATTCTACTCACTGTAAACTTGCCATTTTGATGCCTATTGTTGAATGAGTGAATGGTTATGCCTATTGTTGGGTGCATTCAACTATATATAGACAAGCATCGTTGTTACAATGTAAACAACAGCAGAACATTCAAAAAAGAAAATTATTTCAAAGAGATTTCTGTTTTTGCAAAACTTATGTGTGATTCTTTAATTTTGATTAGTTATCAATAAATAGTCAAACATCAATTTTACAAGGAAAAGAAAAAAACAACAGCAAACTGTTTGGAAAAAAAAAAATTATTTTAAAATTTAAAGATCGAAGTTATCAGTGTTATTACACAATATATGTACCAAACAAAATGTTGAAACTAAATTTTATTCAGATTGTATACATCTGGGTTGTTCCATTTATAACAATAGGTAATCATCTATTTTAACTTCAGCTAATCCCTAATTAACTGTCTGACAACTGGGGTGTATGACAATTGGGTGTCTGACTAATGGGGGTAAACCGCGAGGAAGGTCCAATTAAGAACATGTAATTGTTGCGAAAACACCTGTGAAAATACCAGTAGAAAATAAAGCGAAGTTCCCTTTTGTTACTTTTGGTCCTGCGTCCCGCCTCTGTCCCTTTTTGTAAGCGCATTGCGCATCTTTTGTCCCAACCCAATAGGATTACAATGCAGGCCTGCCACCGAACCAGGGAAGTTCAGGTCTTCTTTCTGGTGGTCCCCGAAAGGGGTCCTTGTTGTTTTCTTTCAAAGAATCCAACCAAACAGAGACAGCCTGAGGCAGATTATACTTGCCAGTGATGGCAATCACTCAAAATCACTCTCGAAGTGGCAGACTTTACTTGCCTGAAAACCTATTTACTTGCCTGAAAAACCTAGAACCACTGCACTCTCGGGGAGAGGTAGTACCTTTGTGAGAGGACCCAACCTCCCACACTGGTCCTCAACCGAGATATGTCAACGAAGTCATCACGCCGCAACCGGGGACACCGGCCGAGTACCTGATCCTTTTCCCCCTTTAACACGCCTAAACATGTGAAAATTGATCATTTACAGTCACTGAGGGTCGAAAGGGGCTTGTTCCCCATACCGTCCCTGCGCGCTTACGGCGCAGAAACTATTCCGTCCGAGATAATTATACTTTGTTACTTTTAATCAACGAAAACAACAGACAGCTCTATGAGCTGTCTGTTGTTTTCGCTTATTAAAAGTTACAAAAAGGAACTTGACTTTTTATAGCAAGCTAATTAGAAGCAACTAAGTAACTGTCCACTTTGTCTCTTTGTTTAGTGAATGTGTTTTATTCAGTAATTTGCAAGTTTGGTTCTTCACAGTAAAAAAAACTCAAATCTTACCCCATAGACAATTATATTAATGGAAAGGACAGTGGCTATATTATATGTTACGATGCGCACTCTTACCTCCTAGACTTTTTTTTTTATTAATGGAAAGGGTAGTGTGTTTATTATATGCGCACACTGTTGATATAATGAACAGAAAAAAGTTACAAAAAGATGGTGAAAGCTATGTTTTCTTATTTTTAAATGGGTTGAAAGAGAAAATAATAGCCAAACTTTCAAACTGGTTGGGAAAAAGGGAAAAAATCCAGTTTCTGTATTTTTTACCCCCGATAGATTCTCTCGGGAGCAGTAAGTTTTCACCATGTCCGTCCGTCCGGTGTCCGTCCGATAACTTTTGGTTTCCGTCAGATAACTAAAGAACCGCTTATTTGATCACATCATAATTTTAGAGGTAACTTGTGGATGACTGGACAATGGCTCCTTTCGATTTTGGTCCAGCTAGCCAATTCAATATGGCCGCCATGGCACCCATATTGAATTTGGTTTCCGTCCAATAACTAGTGAAGGCTGACTCGAATCATTTCTATTTTTTAATTATGTATTGTTGGTGTCTAGAAGAAGCTTTCTTTCGATTTTGGACCAGTGTGCTGATCCAAGATGGCTGCCAGTGGCCAATTCATTATGGTGGCCATCTTGAATTTGTTTCCGTCCAATAACTAAAGACTACTGACTGAAAATAATTTCAATTTTTGGTTATGCATTATTGGTGTCTAGAGGAAGCTTCCTTTTGATTTTAGATCAGCTGGCCAATTCAATATGGCCGCCATATCCACCATATTGAATTTGGTTTCCGCCCAACAACTAATGAATCCTGACTCAAATCATTTTTTATGCATTATTTTTGTCGACCCTAAAAGCATACGTTTCAAAACAATAACAATAACAAAGATCAGCCGATCGTTCCTTCAAGGCGACGTGATGCGGCGTAGCGTGAGGTCATTTAGGAAGCTACTGAGGGATATTTCTCGATATCGATCGAGTCGATGGATATCGAGAAATATCTTTTAGATAATTTGCGATAATTCACAGGCTAGTGTATAATAAATAGCTATATGACAGATCGACAGAAGGCTCAGAAGGCCAACATATTGTTTCCTTTCTGTGAAAGAAAATTATTCAGATCTTTAGGGGCGTGGTGGCTCGGCGGTTACGGTATTGGACTTCAAACCGAAAGGTCTACGGTTCGATCCCCGCCAGGGGTAACTGCTTTGTGTCCTAAGCAAGGCACTTAATCCAGCTCGCACACGTGGGGCACGGTGGCGCCGTGTGCTAAAGCGTCTGATAGTTGCTCGCCGTTGCATGGTGGTTCCCTCCGGGTACTCCGGCTTCCTGCACCGGTAAAACTTCCGACACGAGGTGACCCTAGCAGACATCTACGAGATACTGAGCTCGCTAGAAATCAATAAAGCAGTCGGCCATGATGGCATCAGTAATCGAATGCTGCAGAAGACACGGCAAACAGTATGCAAGCCACTCCTACTATTATTCCAGCAGTCACTTACTTCTCGCACGTATCCATCAGACTGGAAGCTGGCGACAGTTATACCAATCTTCAAGAAAGACAACACCCACGACCCTAACAACTATAGGCCCGTTTCTCTTCTTAGTTGTGTGAGTAAAGTCATGGAAAAGGTTATTTTCAAGAAAGTATTCGACCACTTTCACAACAATAATCTGTTCTTTAAATACCAATCTGGCTTCCTACCGAAACACAGTACTGTATTCCAGCTACTAAAAATCTACCACAACTTATGTTTAGCCTATGACAACCGTCTCTTCTCACTAGAGTTTTTTTGTGACATATCAAAAGCATTTGATAGGGTCTGGCATAAGAGGCTTATTTTTAAATTGAGGCAATATGGTATTACAGGATCCATCCTGGAATGGTTAGAAAGCTATCTGGAAAAACGTCAACAACGAGTAATAATAAATTCTGCTTATTCTGACTATCTCCCCGTTAAGTGTGGAGCACCGCAGAGACCAGTGCTGGGACCGCTACTCTTTTTGATTTACGTCAATGACATTTCTGAATATATATCCTCTGCAGGTTCGTGCAGGCTATTCGCAGACGACACATGTATAACAAAAAAACAATTCTGATCTTGATCAGCTCAGTATAGATATTAATCTTGAACTTAATGTTGTATTAGAATGGGCTCAGCAGTGGCTCGTAAATTTTAACCCATCAAAAAACAAGGTTATGTTCTTTACCAGGAAAGCAGTAGCCGTGAGTCCAGGTTTGAGATTGGGGGGGGGGGGGGGGGGGGGACACTTCTGGATCTCACAACTGAACATACACACCTCGGATTAACATTACAAGCTGACTTGAACTGGAAAACACATATTTCCAACATATGCAAGAAAGCTAACTCTATGCTTTCCCAGTTGAGAAGACTTAAATTTACACTGATCAGAAAAACTCTTGAAATAATGTACAAGTCTTTTATACTTCCAATAATAGAGTACGCAGATGTAGTATGGGCGGAGCCTCCGATTACTTACTTTCTAGACTAGACAGAATACACACGGAAGCCGGGAGGATAATAACTGGACTCACTAGGTCGGTACCGTCTTCGAGAGTATTTTTCGAACTCGGCTAGGAAACCCAAGAACGACGACGAAAATTGCATAAGATTGTGACCTTCTTCAAAATTATCCATGGGGATGCCCCAAAATACCTCCTTGAATTATTGCCTCAGTCATTCCAGGACTACTCGCCATATAACACACGTGCTCGTTCGAATTTCAAAATTCCTCTGATGCACACCGAATTATTGAAAAATTCTTTCATCCTATCTTGTATCTTAGAGTGGAACTCACTTCCTATGGATATAAAGAACCTGGAATCTTTAAGTGAATTTACTAAGTATTTCAAAAGCGAGGTATGTAGGCCACCATCGTATTTTGGAATCTGTTCAAGAAAGATGAGTATACTACATTGCAGACTACGTAATGCATGCAGTGATTTAAATTTTGACAAATTTCAAAATTATATCCACGACACACCAAACTGCTCATGTGGCAACGGCCTGGAAGACGCTTTCACACTACATTTTTGTCTCCCCAAGGTATACCAATGAAAGATTAATACTACAACAGGACCTGGCCAACATCACAATTAATTCTGTTACGGATATCCTCTACGGTATCCCTAACATGTCACCATCTGGAAATAACCATCCATTTCGAGTAATACAAAAGCATATCAAAGCAACCAATCGATTCAATACCCTTGAGAAAATTCATTCAGGAGGTAGTTAGTTCTATGTTTCCAGGCCCCCGGAAAATAATGTAGTGCTGGTCTACTATGGTGGACAGTACCGCATCATTGGAAAAATTGCTCTGGTAGCCATTGAGTGATGTGCAAGTCGTTTATAGTGACTGGCCTGATTAATCCTTTGCCGGAAGTAGTGGTCTAAATCAGCCAGCGCTATTCACAAAATCACTAATTTCTTCTCTTTTTTAACCTCAAAATATAGCTTGCGTCTCCTAATTGGAGCGAGCTCGTTCAGCTCGTTCCAATGAGGAATCATGAGCTGTGTGTTTGGTACAGAGGATGGAAAAGGGATAGTTATTCGAGAGGTTTAGTTGCAAATTCCCTCTGCCTTTCTTGATGGGTAAGGTGTTAACTACGATTTGAGGATCTTGACTTACCCGTACCGTGTTTATGAAATAGATACACACGTTGGAACTGATCACATATATTAGTGTCATGTATATAGTACCATGGGGTTCTGTCTTCCGGTGGAAGATAGGGCATTGTGGTTGTCAGATGACGATATATCGTTAGACGTAGCTTACCTACTTTATATGTGATGACAAAACACTGCATGCACCTTGCAGTGATGGGGCTCTTCTGGAGCACTGCGGCCTGGTGAGTTGGCTGGAGACAGTTTGGTATTTGTTTGATGAGTACAAGGTATCAGTCCCCCTCTTTTCTTCCTTCTCTTTTCTTTTGCTGAATATCTACCATATTAACGCCATTGCAATCTTGAATAGCGTATTGTTTATTATGATGTGTATATATTTAAAAAATGCTGCATTTACTTGTTAATCGTATGCAAAGGAGAGGACGTGTTTTAAGTGTTGAGCACTTGTTGTCCAATCCTTTTTGTTTATTTTGACAAATAAAATATGTTTAAACTAAACCCTAGCTGTTGAAAGTGTCGTTAAATCCCCCTAAATAAAATAAATAAATATAATTAATAAATAAATAAATAATAAATAAATTAGTAAGCAAATAAATAAATCTGACCTTTGCCTTACCAAAACGCACTGTCTAAACCCTTCCAGCAATCAGCACGGAGTTCTCGAATGGGGTTGTGTTCGGGCGAACCCATTTTGAATTTTATGGAGTTTTAGTAATAATTTATTCCGCCAACACTGCGGGGCTGTTGGATTAATTAGCTCTGACGCTACTTAATAATAAATATTTGGCCAGACACTGGTTTGTTGCATTTCTCATATATGAAAAGTCCTTGATATGCCCTCAAATGTCTCTCCCAGCAGCTGCCCCACCATCTCTCCCCCTAAACCATCAGAAATGAACTGTTTGACGCGGGCGTAAACAATTGGTTTCCGGATGATAACTTGATAGTGGTTCAACCCACATTCATTAAACTTCATACGTAGGTTGGTCTTGGTGGGAGAAAGAACCCTATTGATTTTGGACATGCTACGTCGAAGGTCAAGGTCACAGTGACCTTGAACGTAGTAAATCTTAAACAATTGGTTTCCGGATGATAACTTGATAATGGTTCAACTCACATTCATGAAACTTCATAGGTAGATTGGCCTTGGTGAGGGGAAGAACCCTATTGATTTTAGACTCTCTACGTCAAAGGTCAAGGTCAACATGACCTTGAACATAGTAAATCGCAACAATTCCTTTCCGGATGATAACTTGATAGTAGTTCAACCTACATTCATGAAACTTCATACTTGGGTTGGCCTTGGTGCGAGGAAGAACTCTATTGATCTTGGACTCACCAGATCAAAGGTCAAGGTCACAGTGACCTTTAACATAGTATATCGCAACAATTGGTTTCCGGATGATAACTTGATAGTGGTTCAACCTAGAGTCATGAAACTTCATAGGTGTGTTGGCCTTGGTGCGAGAAAGAACCCTATTGATCTTGGACTCACCAGGTCAAAGGTCAAGGTCACAGTGACCTTGAACATAGTATATCGCAACAATTGGTTTCCGGATGATAACTTGATAGTGGTTCAACCTAGAGTCATGAAACTTTACAGGCTTGTTGGCCTTGGTGCGAGGAAGAACCCTATTGATGTTGGACTCACCAGGTCAAAGGTCAAGGTCACAGTGACCTTGAACATAGTATATCGCAACAATTGGTTTCTGGATGAGAACTTGATAGTGGTTCAACCTAGAGTCATGAAACTTCATAGGTGTGTTGGCCTTGGTGCGAGGAAGAACCCTATTGACCTTGGACTCGCCAGGTCAAAGGTCAAGGTCACAACTCGACATTGGATCGGTGATCCTGAGCGGCATTTTTTATTTATTCATCGGAGTTTAACAACACTTTCGACAGCCAGGGTCACCTCCTCGTGTCGGACAGGTTTACGGGTGGAGGAAGCCGTAGTCCCCGGAGAGAACCACTGAGCAGCGGCGAGCAAGTGTCAGACTCCCCAACGTACAGACAAGACGCAAGCAGGATTAGCATTGGTTGAAGACAGGTGCACCACTGGCGTGCAGTTCGCCTTAGTACACAGCGCCGCCGTGCCCACACATGGGTAATCGGGATTATTGTGCCTTGTCCAGGGACACAACGCAGTTGCCCCTGGCGGGGATCGAACCGTAAACCTCTCGGTTTCAAATTCAATGCCGTAAACACTGAGCCACACGCGTGGCCATGTATATCATGTTAACACTAGTTTCCACAACGGAACACAATGTCAGTATCTGGTGTAACCCCTGCCAACGCCAGTGACATCTCGAACCCTCCTCCTCATCGAGTGAAAAAGACATTGAAAGTGAAAGTACCATTCCATTCCTGGTGAAGGGCTTGTTCCAATGCTGCCAAAGTTTGTACTGGAGGATCACGCTGACGTATTTTCCGACCCATCATATCCCAAACATGTTCAATCGGATTGAGATGCGGACTCCTGGCTGGCCATGGTAGAGTTGTTATTGCCTCTTGACGTAAAAATGTAAAAATTCTGCACGTGCACGGTGTGGTCTAGCTTTGTCATCCATGAAGACTGGCCTTGTGTTCAGAGGATGATTGCGGAAATGTGGTACAACAACCCTTTCTAAGATTTAGGTGATGTACCGTTGCCCAGTCAGATTCTGTCTTACAGTGACAAGGTCGAGTTTGCAGTCATGTGACATGCATCCCCACACCATAATTGAACCACAACCAAATGGAACTTGCTCTATAATATTTCTTTGAGCATATGCTGTGTTTCTTCTTCGCCATACTCGAGCTCTGCCATCAGACATAAAGAAAAGAAAAGAAATCGACTTTCGTCTGACCAGTCGACATTTCGCCATGATGCCATATTCCAATCACGTCGTGCCTGGCACTAAGCCAGTCTTGCTGCTTTATGAGCCTGAGTTAACAGAGCGTCGCATGAGTGCTAGAATATCCTATGCCCCATGGGGGACATATGGGACATAGGACACTCTGCACTCAGGCGATGAGAGGACGTCTGGCTCTATATCCAGCTGACTTGAGTCGATTACGGACCGTTCTGTCTGAAAGGCGACGAAGTGGTAGCCACTCATGTTTTAATACACCACTTGTCAGGAAGTGAGTGCGTCTGGCGACTCTCAAAAGAGCTGCATCGTCTCTGACATTTATCACACATTGTCTTCCTCAACGTTGACGATCTTTAACAACATGGGTTTGCTGCTGCTTCTTTATCGAACGGATGATGGTTGATGGATGGTGACCAACATCTCTCGCTCTAGCTCTCAGTGACATACCAGCATTTCTCATGCCAATAATTTGCCACCCTTTAACAGTTGACAATTGGGGAGGTCCCATATTTGATTACAAACAATTAACTTAACCGATTATTCACGTTATCAAAATTTCCAGATGAAACTGCAGTTTTGCCACGTGGGGAGGTATATGTAGTACATGAGATTCACGCCTTATACTATAGCTCGTGCAAACCTCAACTGAATGAGTGGCGCGCCAATGGGGTTGCAATTATCACCCAAATACATAAAATTATTTTACCAGTGACAATATGTAAACGGGGTGTAAATGTATTGGGTGTTAGGATACTTTTTTCCAGGTGTATATATTAGAGGCCACGGGAGTCTTTGGGGGTGCAAGATTTTTTATGCCGTCGGCATATCACGAAGATTGAAGTCTTGATTTGGTGAGTTATGAAGGTAGAGTCCCTCTTGTTTTGATACGGCGGGGGTATATATTTCAAAAATCTGCAGGGAGCCGGCTCTGCCCTAGATCCCCTTCCCCCTACCCCAGATAAATTTCTGAATAACATGACCCAAAAGGGGGTAGGGGCATGGAGATTTGGGGAGTCCAGACTGTCCACCTTGACTAAGGGTTAGACTTGCTATATCATTATACTAACAATTCATACGATATTGGGATGTATGGAAATTATAAATCGGCAGGTGTGCAGTCGGCTTTGTGATTTTAGTAGTGAAAGTACACAATTCATTCAATTTCTCTGTTGACTTGGGAGATGAGTATCTGTAAGATATGGATAGAGGCGGGGCAAAATGAGATAAATCCGTCACATTCTATGATAGATTTAGGTAATACTTTAAACAACCATGATTCTACAATTATAACACCGGCTGAACAGAGCACTTCAAGTCAATTATGACCGAAGTTTGAAAACAGTTTTAAGTGACATTAGCTAATAAGTCAACAATACAATAAGGTATGTACACAAACGATAGATATTGGATATGTACCGTTAAGATAATCCGTTCTTTTAATCCATTTATGGATGAGACAATTGGTTCTTGCGCATAGAATTACAAACAAAGTAGGAAGTTTGCAAGTCGCTACATCCCAGTCTTATATTTTCACATCAGAATGGTTTAAGACCTTCCGCAGTTTGTGGGTACTTTTTGTAGCATTGCCAAGGTGTGATGCGATGGCTGTCCTAACGTCATGTAATATGGTTCAGATATCTGCATGCGATGACTAAAGGTAAGGGAATCTTCATCATGACTGTTTTACATTCGAGCGATGCGTGTGATTTTAACTGTTAGCCCTTTACCCAACGCATTTAAATATTATGTTTTCAAATTTAAAAAAAAATTCAACAAAACCGTATCGTGTGACTCCTTATTGGAACGATCTCGATGAGGTCTTTCCAATGAGGAAGTCACATGATATGCTTTTGTTGAAATTTTTTGAAAAATATACTTTTTTCATTTGCTCAGTTTAAAAATTGCGCTAAGGGATGCTGCCGATTCGTTAGGTAAGGGTTATTTATTTATTTATTTATTTATTTATTTATTTATTTATTTATTTATTTATTTATTTATTTATTTATTTGGGGGGTTAACGATACTTTCTACAGTCGGGGACTCCTCCTATCGGGCAGTTTTACGGGTGGAGGAAGCCGGAGTAACCGGAGACAACCACCGAGAAACGGAGAGCAACTGTCAGACTCCCCAACGTATCTACTCCGCACAAGCAGGGTTAGAATTGGTTGAAGACAAGTGCACTATCGACGTGCAGTACGCCTTAGTATACAGCGCCACCGTGCCCCCACGTGGGCAATCTGGATTGAGCGCCTTGCCCAAGGATACAACGCAGTTCCCCCTGGCGTGGATTCGACCGTGGAACTTTCGATTTGAAGTCCAATGCCGTCACCACTCAACCACCGTGCTCCCAAAGCACACGATATCAAAATTTATTATTTTAAATATTATTTTTCCATGTTTTTCAAAACATTTTAACAAAAAACCATATCATTTGACCCTTCACTGGAACGAGCTCGACGAGCTGGTTCTGATGAGGAGGTCACATGATATGGTTTCACTTGCTCAGTTTGAATATTACACAGGCGGATGCGGTCGATTCGTTAGGCGATAGATTAATGTTAACAATCTGTCTTCTCCGTGTGATTTATTGACACAGTGTGATGCCTTAATAAGATCCTTACTGTTGAACAAAGACATTAATTAATTCAATCGAGTTCAAAATGAAATGTAAAAGAAATCATTAATTAAAATGTTGACTCTATAAATCGTTGTGCAACAATTAAAATCAATGCTTTATGTTTAATATTATACATTTCTCTCAGGGCAATCAACATTCGCGTTTCTTTCACAGTAAAGCCGGGGTTCTGAAATTACAAAATGAGAACAAAATCATTCAATATGCCTCAACACATCACTCGAATCGCGTTCAGTGTGTAACAGCATTCACCTTCCATCAAACCGACCTCAAGAAGTATACACTGCCTATCTAAGGTGATGGTTACATGACAAAATGGCTGAAAATTTTATTTCTGTTCTGAGATATATGGACTCTTTTCAAGGCACTAAATATATTTTATTTTTAAGTACACGCTAAAAACTAAAGTGTTAAAAACTGCACTTGTGGTTCTGTATTTAACACTTACTGAGTGCTGAACTAGCACTTTGTTCAAGTGTAGATATCCCAGAACTTGACAGGTGTTACAATAAAACCACTTGAGAAGTGTAATGTCGCGACACTTAAAAGGAAATAACGCAGATGACGCGGATCAGGCTCGAACTCTCGAGCCTGATCCGCGTCATCTGCGTTGTGTCCTTTTAATTATGTACCCACCAGGGGCAAATCAAATTATGGACGATTCTGGAAGAACCACCAATGCTAGACACATGGAAAGTGCCATCCATTCAAGTTTCAGATGTCTGACGATTGTAATGTCTAAGTACATAAAGCATTCCACTTTGAGTGTTAAAATCAAACCCTAAGAGTTAGAATGGGTTTAACACCTTGAAAGTGTCAGTTTTAACACTTTAGTTTTTAGTGTGTAAAAAGTCATGTGGCATCTACAATTGTGAAAGAATTATAGTATATAAGAAATAACGATAAATGAAAAATTAAACCTCACCAAACATAGTGTTTTTGAATTCCGTAAAACTTTCCCAGCAGTGGGGGTTAATGAGTGTCAAAATGTACCCGAGATGTATGGTAAAAGTTGTACAAGAGAACACACCAATAATGGCGTCAAAAACACCTGAAAACATTCTTCAATTGTGCAACTTTTATCATACGTTTTGGGAACATTTGGATATATATTAACCCTGTGAGGAGTGGGTTTGATGGAAATCAAGAACACAATTTTTGGCGAGTTTTAATTTTTCATTTATCATTATTTCTTATAAAATATCATTCTTTCACAATTAGAGATTCCACATGAAGTCGCTGCAGTTGAAACAAGAAGTCCCGTCATAATTTGCGCAGAAAATGTACGTTAGTTAATGCGCTTCTCACTGCAGAAGACTGAAGTAGTCTGAAATTTACAAGAACGTTTGCGCTGTGCAATGCAAATTTAATGTGCTGTTGCCGAGGTCGTTAGTGAAATCACGAACTGAACCTATCAAACAGAAAGAAAATATTGTGACTACAGTGTGTGGAGAGTGGATTACTACAAAATCGTTGTGGGGTAGATTTTTCGCTCAGTAATTTTTTATTATTTCTGAGGACACAACAGAAGTAGCACTTGAAAACTTTCATCACATAGACCACCAGGTGCAAACCCGGTGCACTGCAAAAAATATAGGTTCTCTTTAGAACCAAAACTGGTTCTAATCTTGTCCCAGAGATGGAACCAGTTCTGTTTAAACAGTATTTATTTCACATCAAATAAATTTATAAAGATTAACATTAAATATTAACAGAATTAAACATAAATTGAGGGGGGGGGGGGGGGGGGTCAGCCGTAAATTTAGAGCTTACACGCGGTTGTCTCAAATCATTATTAAGCAAAGGAGATATGGACAGTTGGCATATCGAACCAGTTTTGGTTCTATACAGAACCAAAACTGGTTCGATATGCCAACTGTCCATATTTCCTTTGTTTCAAAATGTTTGGCGACTGCGTTGAATAAGCTCCACGTTTACTGCTGAATGTACTTCAGTTCGTGTAATATTCTGTTAAAACTGAATGCTAATCTTGGTAAATTTATTTGATTTGAAATAAATACTGTTTAAACAGAACTGGTTCCATCTCAGGGACAAGATTAAAACCAGTTTTGGTTCTAAAGAGAACCTATATTTTTTGCAGTGTCGTGATTGTGATGAAAGTTTGCAAGTGTTTCTCGTGTTCTTATGTATCCCCAGAGGTTAGGAATGATGTTAATTATCTCTATTTACTAGTATAGAACTGTTGGGCACACTGTTTTTCTAGTGGAATTGAGGTATACTAATGGGGCAGTTTGAGCTTGATAGAGACAAGCTTTTACTTCAAAACAGTGCACAATACATTGACAGGACTTCTAGTTTCATCTGTATTTGAAGATGAAATAAATTTAGTTCCTTAATAAATGTCCATAGAATTTTGAACACAAATCAATATTCAAGCCATTTTTTGGTCATGTTACCGTCATCTCAAACGTGAAAACGATACCTTTCTTGATCAAATATGAAATGAATTGTCAAAACTGAATATGTGACCTTACTGCGAGGACGGTACTAGTGGGGATATTCTGAAGTGTGTGCGCCATAACATTTTTTTCATTTTGATTGTTTAAAAATTAAATTCATTTTGTTATTATTTTTCATTGATATCAGTCTGATATTGATTCTTTGAAACCATCAACGAGAGCTACGAGAGCTATCCACGAATCAACATCAAAAACGGTATTTCGAATTACGAAAAGGTACTTTGAAGTGCTCACACTATAAAAAAAATTACCATGACAAATTTGGTAAAATACTGGCCGGTACATTGCCTTTTGCGGTAACAACTGTTTCTGTTTGAAGTTCCATCATACACTGCAAAAAAATATAGGTTCTCTTTAGAACCAAAACTGTTTAAACAGTATTTATTTCAAATCAAATAAATTTATAAAGATGAGAAACATTAATACTGTCAGAAAACTGTAACAGATCTGAGAACAGTATGTAATTATTTGATTTGGTCTAATAAAGAGATCATTATACTTGGTTAGTTTCATATCGGCCGAGATATCAGCCTTCAGTAACTTCACATCAACCTAAGGCCTCGGGCTGATATCAGGAACGATATGAAACAAACCAAGTAATAACTTCTAAATATCTTTAAAAAATCAGAATTTCGAAATTGATGAATATGATATAATAACTTTTTTCGGCTATTTTTCTTTGAGTTTCGCTTCTTTATTACGATGTTAATGCAATAATAGGCCGAGGCGGTGGATTATATATTGGTCCGTCTTCCGTTTTAGTGCAACAGTTTTCAAGATGAATTTTGATTTTCCAAATCTGTTAATCCATAACTGTTGTTATATTTTTATTTTTTTTTTTTTGAGGGGGGGGGGGGGTGGGTGGGTTGGGGTGGGGGTGTGGGAGGGGTGGAGGTGGAGTCTATTGGCACTCTCCAGAAAATTGTAATAAAACAAGTGCATGTGTCTAAAATGTTAATTGTTACCTCTCTGATTGAATGTGAATCGCATTACAACATGATGAGTTTATCAATGTGCGGACACTTTCTAATACAGCCGGGTGGACTCCATCACTCGGAAAGTTAACCCTTTGGTTAACAAAACACCTATATTCCACCAATGATATTCACAAAAATCAACATTCAATTTTCGTTTTCGAGTTTGCCCCCAAAAGGGAGATAATGACCCCTCATTGAAATTTAAAGGGCAAAAAACGGAAAATCTTTCGTTATTCAAGGATTTCTTTTGCAAGTGCTGGTTAGTATTGGCTTCGCCGAGCTCGTTTCAGTGAGGGGTCACATGATATGGGTTCGCTGAAAGTTTTTGAAAAATATATTACTTCATCTGCTTAACACTTTACTTAACACGAAAGACAGACGACATTGCATACCAAATTCTTGAATAACTATTGTTTTTCATTATTGTCTCAAAATATAGCTTATGAACCCTCAATGGGATGAGCTCCTCAAGATCATTCCAATGAGGGGTCATAAGCTATGTTTTTGAGACAAAAAGTTTTTGAAAAATGATGAAAATTGAATGGTTGTTTTTGTGAATAGTGCTGGTCGTTTTTTGCAGTTACGTTGGGTAAAGGGTTAATTTGAAAATTACATGGCCGGATGCGGCCGATTTGTTAGGTAAAGGGTTAAGCACAACAGAAGGACATGCGATGCCAAAGGTTTAGACTAAGTTTAAACTATAATAATTAGGATCGCGGTGGCTCATTAGTTAGTACATCGAACTTCAGATCATAAAGTCGTGGGTTCGATTCTGACCCCCCGTCCTCTGTGTGATGTCCTTGAACAAGACACTAAATCCCAGTTAAACAAGAGGAAGCGCCGTGGCGCAGTATGCTAAATGATACTGCATGTCACTGGTATACAGTGTGTAACCTGAACCAATGGTTCCCTATTTGTACCGGGCAAGTAAGTTGGAGAGACCGACAGTGTTTTTATTGGTGTTTAAGATCACTTTCGGCATATTTGGCTATCTCGTGATCACAAATTAGGTATGAAGTCAAGTTTAACCAATCGTTTAAATAAATAAATAAATAAACTTGCCGTGTGCCACACTCTGGTTATATTATTCACACGTGTTCAACATTCCGTTGTTTATCTGTTTTTGTCAAATAATCCGTTGAAAAATGTCATGATGTGGTTTTAATCAAATTTTCAATGACCATAAGACTCGCAAACACGGTCGTATCGCGGACCGGTTTTGTCGTGCACTCCTCGCCATCAGAGTGTTAATGTGTACCTTGTTCGGTCAAAATCCATCATGAACTAAAGAGAAGTGGTGACAAGGTTCTGAACAGATTGACAGACAGAGAGAGACAAACAGATGACTAGACCGACAAACAGAATAGTGATTCCTGCCCCCCCCCCCCTCCCCCACCCACCCTCACAAGCACGCGCGCGATTGTCGTTAGCGGCGGTACAATTGACAACGATAATAACAGCGTAGTATTAGTACGTTTTCAGGGCCATTGATAATTGGGTAGTGATTGCCAAAAATATTCACCATTCCACAAACATTCGAAGTCCATATCCATGTTTTCATTACTTGCACATGTTACGCACATGTTTTCGTTACTTGGGCCATGAACACCCCCTGGATGGGAATCATAGCTGGCACATAATAGGCACAAGATCTTGGTGTGCCGACTAGGAGATTATATGAACTCAGATGCATACTCACCTGTCACTAATTTTTCGGAAGGTATGCATGTATACACATTTTACAACGTGTATTCACATTTTACTTACAATAATGAAATATCAAGGGTCAGTGTCATTGTGGTGAAAGCGAGTTCGAAGTGGCAGTATTATAAACCAAATAAAATATGCAATGGAAAATACGCAATAAAGAACTGCAGTAATGACAACAAAGCATGCTATCGTTCACGTGTTATTCTGACAATCACGGTAACACCGAACCTGCAGTGTGAGAGGACGTTACTCCCAAGGTATCTCGCAGAGGTCACACTATGTTACCCCAAAAAACACTTGATATACTACTGATACTAAGTCCTACATAGGGGATACTAAGTCCTATGCAGGCAATATTATCTCCTGTGTAGGAGATGCTAAACTCCTACGTAAGAGATAATAAGTCTTACGTAAGCGGTAATAAGTCCAGCATGGGAGATATTATGTCCTACGTATAAGAGATACTGAGTCCCACGTTTTTTTCTTTCGCGGAATTCGGGCTATCATCTCGATCTGGGTGGGAAATCCACCTATAGGGCCGTTTATGCGGGAAGAATGACAGGGTGTGCGGACGTTCTTCCATCGGGTATCTTGCTGACAGTAGTATTGCAGCTGGTCATTTTTTCTACCCGAATACTTCCCTTCGGACTGCTCGCCATGCACCCATCTCTTCTTTAATAGCAGTCAAAACTCTGTTGCTAATAAAAGAAACGTCAAAACTTTATTGCTAATAAAAGAAACTAACTTATTTCCATTCATTCTTTTGCCTCTTGAATGATGTATCTTCAGACAGAAAAAAATAATATTTATATCTTCCATATAAATGGTAAGTAGGGGTTTACACATAATATTTTTAACCTTTTACCTAACATGAAAAGCAGACGACACTTGCAAAAAAAAATTCTTGAATAACTAATTTTTTTCATTTTTTGTCTCAAAAACATAGGTTATGACCCCTCGTTGGAACGAGCTCGACGAGCTCGTTCCAACGAGGGGTCATAACCTATGTTTTTGAGACAAAAAATAAAAATATTTTGAAAATTAATATGCGATTTTTGAGAATATCGCTGGCCGGTTTTGGCCGTTACGTTGGGTAAAGGGTTAAAGAAAATGTTTTATTATTTTATAACGATTGGTCTTGCTCGCGAAAGTGTAGCCAGTTACTGTACTTAAAACAATATTTGTGACACGTTCTGAAGTGTTTTCTTCGATAAAAAAAACACCATTTAACACTTACGCTGCCGAAAACGACTATTGTCAACTATTTTATGATGATTATCTGTATGTTCTGGTATGCACAGATCAAACCTACCATCTGATTAATTGTTGGAAAGGGCTCAGAGAGCCCTTTCAAACAATTAATCAAATGATAGAGTTCCAAGTATGGCATAACTTTTATTAAACTTCCTCACATACAGGCGTACACAGAGGTCCTCCATAAATGGGTAAAGTGGGCGTGGCAGTAAAGGGTTAAACATTATTACTCGAGTGTCTTTAGGAAACTTTGTTCTGTCGAAAGAATTCCACGAGAACTTTTCAACAAGACTATTTCGCGATTAACTGTCACTCCATCGAGTTTGTATTCGATTTGCAAGTTGTTGGAGAAGTCCCCCTCACCAAGTTATATCTATTTATTTATTTATTTATTAGTGTTTAAGGTCACATATTTCTGCACAATGGCTAACCATGACCACGACAGTTTTACGGGTGGAGGAAGCCGGAGTACCCGGAGAGAACCACCGAGCAACGGCGAGCAACTGTCAGCTCCCCAACATACTAACTCCACACAAGCAGGGTTAGCATTGGCTGAAGACAGGTGCACCATCGACATGCAGTACGCCTTAGTACACAGCGTCACCGTGCCCCAACATGGGCAATGGGGGTGAAGTGTCTTGCCCAAGGACACAACGCGGTTGCAGCAGGTGGGATTCGAACCGAGGACCTCTCGGCCTGCAGCCTCCAAGTTATATCATTAACCACAACATACACTAAATTTCCAGAGAATGGGTGGCAGGGTTTAGGATGGGGTGAAGTAGAGCTAGTAGTTATTTTAGGGTTTCTGTATACCACATTTTAAGGAGGCGCTACCAAAAAGTAAATGTGTGTATGGGGGGGGGGGGGGGGGGGGGTGTTGTCCGGGGAGGGGAATCCCCTAGTCCTGACTAGATGTAACCTTTAGGGTAGTGGGAGGCGTGGGTAACGACCGTAAGGTATAGTTAGGTCTAGGCACCCCTCACCCGAGAAAAGTTTGCAAAATTCAGTGCTCTAAGGACGACTCGGAGACATCTGTAGCATGTGTTGTCCAATATTACGGACCATTTTAAGACTCTGTTATGCGAAAGTTGCATTGGATCGATGTTTTGGGAGCAGCGACAACTTTTATTTGGGGATAGCCCAGACCCCCCGTCTACGCCACTGCACAGAGATGCATTGCAATTGGTTACATCTACAATATGTTAGAAATGCTGAGTTAATTAATCCTTACGTTTCAGAATCCTTTACCCAACGCAGACGATATCAAAATTTGTTATTTTAAATATTTTTTAAAATTTTTCCAAAAATTTCAACAAAATCATATCATGTGACCCCTCATTGGAACGTGTTCGACGAGCTCGTTCCAAAGAGGGGTCACATGATATGGTTTTATTGAAATTCTTTAAAAAATAATATTTTTTCAGCTGCTGAATTTGCATTTTACTCGGGCGGATGTGGCCGATTCGTTGTAAATAGGCGTAGCTTTTGTCATCTTTTTAGCTGAGCAAAATCCCAGTAGAATGGGAAGGGAGTGGATTCCCCACCAAATGTGCCTCCAGAGCAGAATTTTCACACAGATATTAACACAGATGTCTGCGCCCCTTTTCATGTATCCGTAAGCTGCGGCTCCGGGACTGACAATCCAACGTTCACCGTCGACACCTCGTCGGCAACTTGACACATTTGCCCCAATGCTGCACTGTTTTTCCTCCGAGGCCTACCCACCTTTCTGCACTCCTTGTTTACTACCTTGTTTGTAAGATGTGTAAAACAAAAAGCAAAACTATAAATGCTTTATTCAGAGACACAATATCGCCTGATCCCAATGTTGTGTCGCATTTCTAAACCACAAAGGAACACCCAGGTAACAAACATTACTGTGTGCATTCGAGGACTCTTCAGAAGTGCCAAATATCATCAAGATATGTCGCCACTCCATACCAGCACTCGAAAATGTCACATGCCAAATGAATCACGATGGTGTTTAAAGCTGGTGTATACTAACACGACACACGACGCTCAATTGATTATCCAGACTGCTGACAGATGAAAACTTTAGACAAGATAAACCCATTTTAAAACATAACACCAATACTTGATAGATAAGCCATGAACACACCATGTAGGGCATGTTATGCGTTCTGCCTCCTCACAGCCGGGGGCATGAGCGACGTCATGGCACCTGACACGAGAGGTGGGGAGGTAATATTTTCCGATAAGGGTACTGACATACACATCGCTGGCATACCAGGAAGTGCAAAACATTGGTTTGCGGAAACAGTGTGTCTTCTACTGGCGTGGGTCAGAGACTGGCTCCCTGTGACATTTTGCAATGCACCATGGAAATGTTTAACGTCGTCTAGCTACAACCGCTGATGAAATAAAAATACTAATAATAATAATCCGTTGACGCAAGACTTTCCTCAAGGGATGTACAGTGGCCCAGGATAAATATAAATGCATTATAGTTGGATCATTCTGGCAACGATCAAAATTGATGAAAACACATTGTATGGCAGGCGCACTGTCAACTTGGGATCAAGGGGCGGCTTTTGTCTGCGTGGTAGCTCTGTTCCTATAAATCATTAAAGATGTTGTTAAAGCTGTGCTTTGCTTTGAGTGACTTTCTCGCGAGGAACCTGTTTGTCCGAAAACTTCCAGGGCACGCTGCCGAACCTCCAGGGTTTTCACCGAGAAAGAGATCAGAGGTTTGACCGGTCTATCGACACTGGTCCACCGTTGCCTTACTGTTGATTGTGAAATACTGCAGTCATTGCTGACAATTTTCGTCATTAGAAGAGATTTACGTGAAAGTTAGCTCCCTTCAGTATCCCAAAACGCTCCGTAAATTTAACCCTTTGAAAAAGAGCGACCGCTTTTCCTGCCCAGGGACACGATACGTCATAAGTTGATAAAGTAGGATGATTGTCGAGTGAGTGTGTGGTGAAGACCAATCAATATTCGGTTTGCACGTTGTAAATATTAATTGATCTACCCCCAAATTATGAATATGGACTCTTCTAATTGGAGGCATGGAAAATACCACCAGGGTTCAAAGGGTTAACACCAAGGGTAATGGAATATCATAAAAATTTAAATTTCGAAATGTTTACTAATTTACATCATCGATGTTCACATTATTTCACAAACGTCCGGCATTTTCTTGAAGAGCTGAATAAAAATACAAAACTCAGCTTTTTACATTTTTTTCCCCAATCCGTTTGAAAGTTTGACTATTATTTTCCTTGCCCAAGGACACAACGCGAGACTTCGAATCAATCGCTCAGACGGTCACCGAATCGATCGCTCAGACGGAAGCCGGATTACCCGGAGAGAACACCGAGTAACTGCGAGCAACTGTCAGCCCCCCCCCCCCCCCCCCAACATATTAACTCCACGCAAGCAGGGTTAGCACTACAATATGTAAGAAATGCTGAGTTAATTAATCCTTACGTTTCAGAACCCTTTACCCAACGCAGACCATATCAAAATTTATTATATTAAATATCATGTTTTAAAAATTTTTCCAAACATTTCAACAAAACCATATGATGTGACCCCTCATTGGAACGAGCTCGATGATTTCGTTCCAAAAAGGGGTCACATCATATGGTTTTGTTGAAATATTTTGAAAAATAATTTGCATATTACGTGGGCGGATGTGTCCGATTCGTTGAAAACAGGGGTAGTACAATGGGAAGGGAGTGGATTCCCACAAAAACCCATTTAAAAATACGAAAACAGACTTTTCATCAGCTTTTGGTATTCTTTTAATCCGTTCATTGTTTGTTTGTTTGTTTGTTGGTGGTTAACGTCACATATTTATGCACCATGGCTAATCGTGACACAACATGGAGATGAAGTCAAGTTTAGTCAATCGTTGATCAACATGTTGCCCATGTTAGAGGACTTTCACCCCAAGCATTGGTGACTGGGTCCTATTTTACTAGTAAAGCGGAACTGGTTTACCACAGTAAACAAGTGCTGCTTACTTCCCGGGGTTCCCACGGGGAAATCCGTTCATTATATCACAGAATACGCTTTGTGACATATGATACATGCACTGTCCTTTTCATCAATATAAAAGTCTAGGAGATTAGATTTGCTAATCTTTATCCCGGGAAGAATAAAATCTTCCAAATTACTGTAAAAACACATTCGCTAACCAAAGAGCCAAAGTGAACACTTTAGTGTTGGTTTGTGTGACACTGATAGATATTCGTATTGCGTATACTTCATACCAAGTATACACAACAACGCTTAAATCATAAACAAAAACAATATGTTTTGCAACTTGCCAAGCGTTTGCTAGAAACGGCGGTCTTGACACTGTTTTATTTATAATATTCCCTTTCTCTGTGTATCTATATACAAAAAATTGATGCAGATATGCCATTAAAATAATGAGACTAATCAACACGGGAATTTTTAAATGTATATAAACTCAAATATCCCCCAAAACATTTCAAACTATGAGCTCGTCATCTGACCAACCCTACCACCCAGGAAAACCAGAGATAAAAGCTTTTAAGCCAAAAAACTCTGGAAACCTGTAGCCGGCGTATGTAAAATTGACCTCAGAGCTCTGGATGCCGACCTCCATCCTAAAATGCATTAGTTATAAAACTTGATGTTCTGAAACAAAGTCTGGCCGTTTCGTGAGCTTCGGCTAGAATGACACTTGAACCTGCACGTCGCCCCCTCTACGCCACGGTTCATCTACAACCAATCATATCAACCGGTATACCGCACCTGACTTAAAACAGCCTTTAAGCGCTCACCATAATTTTAACCCTCGAACATGTAAATTCCCGTGCCCTCAATACAGATTTTTCTCGCTATACTCCGAAACGCGAGAAAATAAATGTGTTGCGTATACTTCATACCAAGTATACACAACAACGCTTAAATCATAAACAAAAACAATATGTTTTGCAACTTGCCAAGCGTTTGCTAGACTACAAAAGAACGGGGACTAAGCATTTATTAATTTATTTTAGTTTTTACAAGCCGAGCAATTTTGAAACGTGTAAACGCTCCTCCAGAGAATCTAAAATGTAGCCATCTTTTGCAGTGTCAGTCTTCCAACGACCGTGTCTCTTTAAACAGCGATCATTTACACCTGCGTTCGCCGCAACCGTAGCTCCACCTGAACGCATCGAGTGTAAACCGAGGTTCAAGCCTGTGGAGACCTCTCCTAGACGACCCAAAATACATTCCCTAGCCCTGGAGTAGCTTAATGGTTTATTCTTATAAATGAGAGCACATTTAGACTGTGATCTGAAAATAGGCCGAAACAAAAAATAATCAGCGGAATAATCAGAGTCAATACCTGCCAAGTTGCAGAATCTAGTAAACATAGCTACTGGACAGGCAATTGTTTCCCCTTTACTAATAACGATTTCATTCCCCTCCCGAAACTGATCTGTCTTACTCTTTCTAATAAACACAGATAAATGATCATCATGAAGCTTAATGTCTTTACACAAAATGTTACTCAGCTCATCATACCTAAGGAAACCAGCAAAGCTTAATACTATCATAAGTAAGTCTCTCACAACCAATAAGTCGGTACATGTTTGATATTTTTCACACAAGGCTTGAATCATAGAAATTGTCACAACGTCTTTTCTTTGCTTTGGCCTAACACATTGTCTTTTGGATGTCTCAACCAAATTTTTTACAAAACCATTGTCCGTAGGATCTGTAATGCCACTAACTACATGAGCCCATTTTATACCGTACACCGCGTTTTGAATTACACTTGATGAAGAATGTTTATCAAGCAAGTCAGTTAAATAAAGAGCCACTTGGATGGGTTGAGCCGGAATAGTCTGACCTCCTAACGATGATATAAAAACTTCCCATTTCTTAAAAGCACGAAAGTAACTACATACAATATTTTCACTCCTTGAACCAACCAGGTATGATGCCATCCTCTCTGCCAAACCCTTTATATGAACGTTGGCACTGTCCAAACCAGTCTGATGAATATCCTCCAATATTCTACCCTTCAAACCGATTCCTGGAATAAAAATGTAGAATCACCATAAGACTTTGAGAGCAATCATTTGAAAATCATATTTTCTATTACCAAATATTCCATTATTTCCCCTGCCGCCTTGAATCGTTTTTCCAGAAAATTCATATGTTGCCTTCACAAAAGATCGGGAATTTCTTTCACCATATAACATTGGCCAAAATGGTGCCGATTTCCATAATGGAACAACCAGTGTGCCATTTGCTCTGTCGTTTCTCATTTTCTCAATAACTTTTGGGGCCAATCTTGGCGGGGGAACAACCCAATTCACATCGTTACTCCAGTTGAACTGAAAAGCATCAATCCCACTAGTACCCGGACACCACCACCTTGAATTGAAAATGGAACACAGAGCATTATAATTAGCTGCAAACCTATCTACATTGTGTTTTCCCCATTTGAAATCTAAAATACGAAAAATTGCTTCACTAATTTTCCAGTCATCACTATCACAACACTTGCTCAACATATCTGCATGACAATTAATGATCCTGGGAATCCAAATAGTAATTAATTCTATTTTGTCAACAGACAAGCATCGAAAATTTTCACCGCAATTTCCTGAAGATGCGGCTTTCTGCTGCCTTTTTCAATAATACTTACAACATTTGTATTGTCGGTGTACCACCTGACTTTTTGCCCTTCCAGGCTTAATTCAACAGATTTTAACACTCGGTACACAGCCTCCAACTCTCTCCAAGTTGAACTCATAAGCATTTCCTCGTCACTCCAAACACCCAGTATTTCAGAGTCAGCTGATCCGACTATATAGCCCCCGAACCCCATTCCAGAGGCATCACTATAAACTGTATAATTAAAATCAATACACTTTTTGAACGATTGACCGTCCAAACGCCATATATTCTTTTTCCAAAATTTCATTTCGTTCTTTGCATTCGTGTCTACCAACACATTTGCCTTCCAGCTCGCCTTTGTCAAAAGACACGAGTACATAGCTCTAGTAAACAAAAATACAACTTTCCCTTCAGTATCGTGAAGAGACACAATCTGCCCAATCAAAGAAGCCAAATCTCTTGCCGGAAGTAATGAAATATGATTTTCGAATTTTGCCAAAATCTTATCCAATGTTCGGTTCAGCTTCAATTTCCTTTTTTCAGTTGCATGGATCGCCCCTTTACTGGTGTTCCAAATAATACCAAGCCAAATTACCACCGTATCCGGTGACCATTTACATTTGTGATCAGCTATTAGAAAACCCAAATTCGTTAAATCATTGTGTACCGTATGTGCCAATTCCAAAGCCAAGTCTCGATTCTGTTCTCCACCAATCCCGTCATCTAAATACATTATTACCCTTTTACCTTTGCTACGCCAGTATTTCACTAAACATCTTGCCACTTTTGTAAAAATATAACCTGCTGTAGAAATACCAAAAGCTAGAACGTTAAAAACAAAATATCGCTTTTCTGCGTCAAACTCCCAAGCAAAACCTAAATATTGCCTGTGTTCTGAAAAATTTCAGTATGATGATATGCCGATTGCAAATCAAATGTGAACAGAAAGTCATTCACTTGAAACATTTCTCTAGCAATGCTAGAATCTTCATACCGAAATTTGAATTTAAATAAAAATGGGTTAAGATATCTGCAGTCTAATACTAATCTATGCTTGTTGGCATTCAATGCGACTGTTAAAGGGTTAACTATGAACGGTTCTGATGAAACCTCTGTTATACAACCTTTGTGTAACAAAGTCTGTAACTCCTGTTCCACAAACTCTTTATTGTCAATTGCAGACTTATTATTCGGCAGTGTCGCTCGAGAAGGAAGAGTAACTAACGGTAACTTATAACCGTTCTCAGTGACTTCTATAACGTGATCACACGCTCCTATACCTTTCCAAGATTCACTTTTTGCACGCAATCTACCAACTGGAGAGAGAACAATGTTGGGAGCATCCCTGCCACTGCAGTCGTCAGCTTGCATGCCAATTACTGTATCACTTTTTGAAATATCATGACTTTCAAAATCACTAGCCTGCGTGTGATCCCTTAACCCCAACTCTACCGCCAATTCAGAAAAACAATGTTCTATACTTATCTTATTCTGACTTGTTCCCGCTCTGATGACATCACATTCTGCTCTCCAGTGCCCCGGCTTTCCACATGCAAAACATAGACCCGGTTTGTTCCTTGAAATTTCCTTTAACCCTGTTATCTTGAACTACTGGTGGATCTGTTCTGTATGGTTGAAAACGTTTCACCGCACTGTTTTTTTCTTTTCTGTTTGATTTTCCGTTCTGCCCTGTTTTCTGCTTTCATTATTCTTTTCTCATCATCCGAGTTGTCTGCCAAAGAATGGGCTTCATATTCACTGACAGTGGACCAGCCAAAATCAGACATGTCTGCCAACTTAATAAGTTTTTGTCTTTTGTTTAACAACCCAATACCTTCTGTAATTTTTTCGTGCGCTAACTGCACATCATTGTTCTCAACACTGGAAGAAGCGATCAAAGCACCCGCATCCTGCATCTTAGACAAAACTTTCGTGTTAATTTTGTGTTGTTCTTCATTTCCTTTCTTTTTGAAGGCGTACGAGCTACCAGAAATCTCCTGAATTTTTTCCAAATGTGAATCCGAAAGTTTCCTTTGGTTTGACGATATTTGATCCTGGAAATTCGTAAATTTCTTAGATATTAAAGTCTCCAACGAATTTAACATGTCTTTCTGATGTTCTGCCATGGCTTGTTGAACTTCATTGCTAATTGCATTTTTTATTGCCGATGGATCCATCATGGCACCCGTTAAAAAACAAAGTCTGGCCGTTTCGTGAGCTTCGACTAGAATGACACTTGAACCTGCACGTCGCCCCCTCTACGCCACGGTTCATCTACAACCAATCATATCAACCGGTATACCGCACCTGACTTAAAACAGCCTTTAAGCGCTCACCATAATTTTAACCCTCGAACATGTAAATTCCCGTGCTCTCAATACAGATTTTTCTCGCTATACTCCGAAACGCGAGAAAATAAATTTAATATCGAATTATCTGTGAACTAGTTGCTCCAAGTTGGCTTGCTGCTTTTAATTAAAGAAAACAACAGACAGCGAAGAGAGCTGTTTTTCGATTTGTAACTAGAGGAAACTCGCTCATCTAATAATTTCAAGGGAGATAACTTTATCGAAAATCGATTTTCATAACGATATATGTCAGGGATGGAAGCTGTCTTCGTTTAGATGCATACTTCCGGTTTGATTGAATGTTGCGGCACCGTGAAGCAGCCACGCGATCAGTGGCGTAACGCCCATACAATGAGATCAGGGCGTCTCCTAAGGGCCCCCAACAATTGCACGTTTTTAGGGGCCCCTAACAATTCCAACATTTTGGGAAATATCCCAAAACAATGTTGTTGTTTAAGCACTGAGGTTGGATGTTTCATTAACAGCTTACATAATGAAACGGGGCGATATTCTCTTAAACCAATTACAGGGTTGTGTACGTGGCACATGACAGCATGAGAGGGTAGGTGAAATGACGAAACAATTTTAATTTTAATTCATGTACAAATGTGCATGCATTCTGTACAAGTTGGTACATCAAACCGCCGAAGCAGAATCCGAATCCAACCAATTCCAACATGACTCCGTTAAGGTACTGGCGAACTAACGAAGGGACGAACACAGAAACGAACGAAAAGATGAACGAAAGTCACCATCATGAAAATTTTAATTAATGAAGCACCGGTTAGTGTGCTAGAACATAACATTATAATGTACTGAATAACTACAGTATGTGGCCTAAGGGGCCCCCAATATTGCTGTTACGCCACTGCACGCGAGGATCGATTGGCACGCACTTTCACACTAAAAGTGGCATGCACCTTGTTCCACTACTCTTCACGGGTTATTGAAACATAGACGGCCTTAATTGAAAGTAGTACACTGGTGCCGTCTTTAAGCGATTGTATCAGTTTTGTTCAAAAACTGTTTGGTCGTCTTAGTAAATAAAATCCGGAAATTCGGATATCCCCACCTCCCCCCCCCCCCCCCCCTTTGTGAACATCATCATCAAAGGCATCGAATCCATGGAGCAACTGCCCCCATTGATTTCTGTCACGGGGTCATATGGGTGGAAGACTGGTGGACTTTTGGAATTATCATTCGAAAATAACAATATTACGGTCCTAGTGAAAGATTCTCCAAAGAGCTATCCAATTTATGCCTTCCCTAACTTTTTACCACCGTAAAGGCATATCCAGATTCCGACCTTGAATTGCTCATCAACTGCATGAATTGCGCGACACATCTGGGAAATCGGAGGGCTACTTCGCCTAACTAGTGGTTTGAAGGGCCCAAGGAGGCCTACTTTGCCGAAATAGTGGTTTGAAGGGCCCAATAATAATAATATAATAATAATAATAATAATAATAATAATAATAATAATAATAATAATAATAATAATAATAATAATAATGAAAGTGTCAATGACACTGTAGCTCAACTTGACCAACTTGAACTTGGTAAGTTATAAATGAAATGGCAAAATTTAAGATCATTGGTACCAATGTCATTTTTTTTGCCAGTGGCAACATTTTTTGACAGAAACCAAAGAAAATCGATAGCTCCCATCTAGAGGCCTCCCCAAACAAGCATGCCACTCTTCAAAGCAATCCGATCATAAATGTGCCCTGTAGGGTGTACAAAAGGGAAATATTGTGGTCTGACAAGATTAAATTCTAAGAACGTTGGCCGTGGCAACATTTTTTGACGGAAATGGAAGAAAATCGATAGCTCCCATCTAGAGGTCACCGTAAATAAGCATACCAGGTTTCAAAGCAATCCGATTATAAATGTACCCTGTATGGTGTGCCAAAGGGAAATATTGAGTCTTCTGACTAAACTAAGTTCTAAGAACGTTGGCCGAGGCAACATTTTTTGACAGAAATTGAAGAAAATCGATAGCCCCCATCTAGAGGTCTCTCCAAACAAGCATACCAGGTTTCAATGCAATCTGATCATAAATGGGCCCTGTCGGATGTGCCAAAGGGAAATATTGAGTTCTGACTAAACTAAGTTCTACGAACATTGGCCGTGGCAACATTTTTTGCCAGAAATTGAAGAAAATCGATAGCTCCCATCTAGAGGTCACCCTAAATAAGCATACCAGGTTTCAAAGCAATCAAATCATAAATGTGCCCTGTAGGGTGTGCCAAAAGGAAATATTGTGGTTTGACTAAACTAAGTTCTAAGAACGTTGGCCGCGGCAACACTTTTTGACGGAAATTGAAGAAAATCGATAGCTCCCATCTAGAGGTCACCCCAAACAAGCATGCCAGGTTTCAAAGCAATCCGATCATAAATGTACCCTGTAGGGTGAGCCAAAGGGAAATATTGAGTCTTCTGACTAAACTAAGTTCTAAGAACGTTGGCTGCGGTAACATTTTTTGACAGAAATTGAAGAAAATCGATAGCTCCCATCTAGAGGTCTCCCCAACCAAGCATATCAGGTTTCAAAGCAATCTGATCATAAATGTGCCCTGTAGGGTGTGCCAAAGGGAAATATTGAGGTCTGACTAAACTAAGTTCTACAAACGTTGGCCGTGGCAACATTTTTTGCCAGAAATTGAAGAAAATCGATAGCTCCCATCTAGAGGTCACCCTAAATAAGCATACCAGGTTTCAAAGCAATCAAATCATAAATGTGCCCTGTTGGGTGTGCCAAAGGGAAATATTGTGGTTTGACTAAACTAAGTTCTAAGAACATTGGCCGCGGCAACATTTTTTTACGGAAATTGAAGAAAATCGATAGCTCCCATCTAGAAGTCACCCTAAACAAGCATACCAAGTTTCAAAGTAATCTGATCATAAATGCGACTTGTGAGGTGTGCCAAAGGAAATTGTGGACGTACGTACCAACATACTAACGTACGTACGTACGTACGCCGACGGACGAGAAGTGATGGCAATAGCTCAGCTTGATTTTGTCAAGTTGAGCTAATAATAATAATAATAATAATAATAAATTACAGGTCCCACATAGCAGTAAAACAGACAACCACCAAATGATTCACTTCCTACTCCGAAGTTCTACCAAAGACACGAGCTTTAAATTTATTCGTGTGTACTCCAGAAATAAATATTATTATTTTTATTGCCTTTCAGTGCCGTCCAATATTAGAACAAACTCAGGGACACCCGAAACTTTTTACATTTTTTGATTGATGTATATTTATTTAATTGCTTATCTAATACGTTTGCCTTCAGGTACTCTCCGATAAATTGTAACGAGGTAAATCCCCATCGATTAAATACTTTTACTTCAAAGATAATCCGAAGAGCATCGAAAGAATATGAAGCCTCAGAACTGCAGTATCTACTGTTTGTTTTTAGAGGAATGTTTTATTTTTCAAATTAAAAATGAATTTATTTGTATAAATATGCACTTTCTAGATTTTTGTGTGTCAGACAGCCGAAATCCTCTCCATGTTTGCTCACTTTTTTTCCAAAAAAAAAATTATAAATTAAACCCTCCCTATCCCCCTCACTTAAAAAAAACATGGCTGAGAATCAATTAATTTATTTTGCGTGGACTAAACTATATTTTATATGTACAAATTAAAAAAAACCAATAAAACTGAATGGCGATTTTTGTGAACAGTGCTGGCTGAATATGATGAAAGATACATTAGGTAAAGGGTTAAAATTGAGTTTATGAGTCATAATATAAAATTCAGTCTTTAGTATTTGTACTGATTAATTTCTCTACATAAAATGACAGGACATTCTTTATTATGAGGCTTGTTTTTTTTTCTTTTTTTTAAGTAGGGGAGTCCTGGAGAAAAAGAATGAAACGAATGGCATAGAAAACACAATACCATGAGCACGAATACCTGCCAGAAATCATCATCGTCCAAGATTGATCCAAGGTACGTTATGTGATAGATGCAGGGCTGGGAGCTGTTAACGTTTCAAACGTTAACGTGTTAAAATATTTTAACAACGTTAAAAAAATTTAACCAAGTTAATAACGTTTAAAGTTGAAGATTATATTTGTATAATATGTATCATTGCGTCGTTATCTTGTGTTCACCCAAGCCGGATCGCGCGTGCCGATGACGTCGAATTTTGCACCATCTGACGAAAGTGAAGAACACGAATATCCTAATTTTGATGTCCGTAGCTCTCCTACCAACGATGGCGAAGTTGGCCCGCCGATATTTGACGATACAGCAATATCAGCTTCATCCTAATGCCTATTTTCCATGTAAGGACTGGTATTCGAGCAACGGTGGATGTCTCTTTCTAAGGATACGGCCGCAGCGATTGTATTCTTAAATGAAAACATCGCTGAATGTTAAAATTTACGATAACCTGCGATAACTATATTAACTTCTCGTCCCCTGAGTTCCAATGTGTTCTATGTGCCAGTAGCCACACAGAACACATTGGAACTCAAGAGACGAACTGTGCGTAAGTTCAATTATATTCAAATTCAAATCAATAAAAATGGCCGAAGTTATTAAAATTTTGTTCATTTTAACATTTAACGTCATTTAACTCGTTAACGCAGAATTATTTAACACGTTAACATGTTATGGAAAATTTTAACTCCTCTCAGCCCTGGATAGATGTAGACAACCACTAAATGATTCACTTCCCCTACTCCGATGTTCTACCAAAGACACGAGCTAGAAATGTATTCGCGTGTACCCTTAGAAGTCCGGCCGCGTGGGTACGAGATTGTGTTAAATCTAATTTGTGGGAGACGGGAGTTATCGTCGTATGATATTTAAAACAGAATCTCGCAAACACGAAAATATATGATTTCGGTAAAACAATACCATGTTACAGTAAATCTTTAAAGGATTCCACCCCTCAATGGTTACCTGCTCCTTCATACCAGTAAAACAGAATTGCTCAACACAGTAAACATGCACCGCACCACTTACCTGGGGCCCCAAGTTGATCTTCTCCTTCTAGTGGCCGAACAGAAAGACTCCTGAGAGGAAAGACCCACACAATTTTGAACTTTCTAAACTATATCTCTATTTATTCGTTCCATTTATTGCTGTTTAATGTCACTTTCGGTATTTCTGGTTATATTATGACCCCAACACGGGGGCGCGGTGGCTCAGCTGGTTACGCCACTGAACTTCAAATCGAGAGGTCTACGGTTCGATCCCCCGCCAGGGGGTAACTGCATTGTGTCCTTGGGCAAGGCACCTAATCCCGATTGCCCACTTGGGGCACGATGGCGGTGTGTACTAAGGCGTAATGCACGTCGATGGTGAACACGTCTTCAACCAATGCTAACCCTGCTTGTGTGTAGTTAGTACGTTGAGGAGTCTAACAGTTGCTCGGTGGTTCTCTTCGGTTACCCCGTCTTCCTCCACCCGTAAAACAGCCCCGACACCAAAGGGAGCCTGGCTGTCGAAAGTGTCGTTAATTGGTAGAGTGCTAGAAGCCAATATCAGGGCTCCACTGAAAAGTGCTGAAAGCCACTACTGTGGCTATACACTGTTTGCTCTAATCTCTGTTGGCTCAGCAGTAGAATAAAAATATTAATATAAAATTCTTTTGTTACAATTTATTGGAGAGTGCCAACTGGCATTCGCCTATAAATTGCAACAGAACAGTTATTTACCAGCAGTATCTGCTAAACTAAGGCTCATTTTGCTGATAGTGTGATATCTTTGAAAAAAAATACTCGCGTTACAAATGACCATTGAAAAGTAATTTAGCAGTCTACCATGCAGTTAATAAATAAACAACCCCAACATAAGCATGAATTCAAATTTAGCCAATCGTTGATACCTGTGCTGTCTGCGTTAGGGGATTTCCTACTCAAGCGTTGGTTGGTTCGATTATACTAGTAAAGCAAAACTTGTTTACCATTGAAGACAAGCATTGCAGTACTTCCCGGGGTTCCCACGGAGGAAAATATATCTCTATGTCAAAATGGGGGGGGGGGGGGGGGGGGGGGGGGGGAGGGGGGCATGATAAAGTAAGCTAACAAGTGACATAGCTCTATATCACATATATGATTATGAAAATCGCACTTCCACAAGAATTTGGCAATGTCTATCACGATGTCAAGTTTCAAGATCAATTCAAGTGCGCCGGAAGCAAAGGCGGGCAGGGGAATCAAAAAGAGCACTCGACTCTGGGTATCAGTTAAGAATGGGAGTTTGTAACGTTTCATAAAATGTAATGTAACACTCCATAGTATTAACATTTTATATCTATCATCCCTTGAGTCAACAAGGCGCCATCTGCAATGCGTTTGCATTGCAGGTGGCAGGTTGTTACACTCAAGAGATTATTTAAAGCTTTAGAACTTCCCCCCAATAATTGTATAGCTTCTTTGTTTGATGATTATCGACCAGCCTCCGTCATTATGCCTGATTCCCCCCCCCCCCCCCCCAAAAAAAAAAAAAACTGCCATTGCCACACATAGAGTGTTTCCCAGTTACACTTCTCAGAACGTAAAGTCTTTCCCACAAGTGAATAGCGCAGAGCAGTAATGGTTGACACGTTAGGCAAGGGATTAAGGAGTATTCCATGCTAGTTACAATGGTGGCGGGCAGGGGCGGGGGCGGTCGAAAGGTTGCTGCCTCACCTATCGGGGAGGTGTAGCCCTCCATCTGGGAAACTAACTCCTTTATTGCGAGTTTGTCGGGAAATACCCTTGCCCCCTTCCCCGAAGGAGAGCACAAGTCCGCTGCCACCACCACACCCGGGAGGATCCTGGCACCAGCACTAGCTAGTCACCTTCAATTTAGTTATGGAAAGGTCTGTTGCCGCAATCAACGACTCCGTTTTAGTTTACACACAGAATGCGAACAATTTGTATCTTCGTTTCACAACATGATACAAATTACTGATGCACACACAATGTGTGTGTTATCGTTCGTATACCGTGTGCGGCGGGCAGAGTCAAAACCAAGATGCCCGACATGAAGGAGGCAGATAACAATGGAAGTTTCCTACAAGAGTAGAATGGTACTAGCATGGCATGCAGCCGACATACCACGAAGTATAAAACAATGGGTTTGGGGCAGAGTGTGTCTTAATTTGGGGGCATTCTGAGATCTCTCCAGTAAAAATTCTACCGAAACTGGGCATAGATAATGCTGTCTGCAGATATTTTGAGATATGTTCTTGTGTTGCAAGTACAGTACCCGCTGAAATAAATTCTAGATAACAAAAATATTTGTTACAAAAATTGTTACATTTTGTCGTTGTGAATAATATAAGCCTCGATATCATGTATAAAAGTCTTAGAGAGAGCTTTCGAAGAAATGATGTCAAGACTTGGAATTATCAACAAAGAAAATAGAATGAAAACTTACTTCCGCTGATAATTTTCCAACGGGCGGAGTTATAAGGGTTTCAGCTTGTAATTTTCCAACGGGCGAGTTTATATGGGGATACAATCCCTCAGACCAACCGACCCCCCCCCCCCCCCCCACCACCACACACACACACATAAACCTCATACATTACAGTCAGCTTCGTGCCTGGTGACATCCTTTATGTAGTTGTTGGAAACATCCTGTGTCTAAGCAGCCAATCACTGGCAATCAGGGGCGTGTGTGAGCGTCACTGTGGGTGGGCTCCCTCCTATATTTTTTTCCAGTTGCGACATGTTTGTCGGGATTGTTGGCCTGTAGTACCCGATTGGGGATGTTGGAGACCCAGCAAGACCAATTTTTGAGTACCGGTACGGTAAGTGTTAATTAAAAAAAGATGCCTTGCGACTAGTACATGTATATTTTATTTATCCACTGCTAAATGTCCAAGAAGTCTCGAATTATATACGCCCGGAATGCCGGACATTTCCCCAGGGGACATTTCCCCAGGCGGATATTTCACCAGCAGACATTTCCCCAGGTCGACATTTCCACAAGAGACATTACCCCAGCAGACATTACCCCATCGGACATTTCCCCAGCGGACATTACCCCATGCGGATATTTCCCCAGCAGACATTTCCACAACGGACACCACCCCAGCGGACATTATCCCAGGTGGACATTTCCCCAGGTGACAATTCCTCAGCGGACAATTCCACAGCGGACATTTCCCAAGTACATATTCCCCCAGCGGACAATTCCCCAGCGAACATTTCCCCAGCAGATATTTCCACAACGGACACTACCCTAGGCGGACATTTCCCCAGTGGACATTTTCCAAGCGGACAATTTTTCTCAGCAGACATTTCCACAACGGACACTTCCCCAGTGGACATTTCCCGAGCGGACAATTCCTCACCGAACATTTCCCAAAGGGGATATTTCCCCTAGTGGACATTAACCCCAGACGGGCATTTCCCCCAGCGGACATTTCCCCCAGCGGACATTTCCCCAGTTTGAGCTGACATTTCCCCAGTGAGAGGGGACTTCACTGCAGACATTTCTCATGGATGGGCGGGAATTATGAGATAGTAGCGACACTTTCAAAGTTAAAACAGTTATCTGTGTTACGGTGAAGAGAATGAATTTCTTCGTTGATAAAACAAGGTCTCGGTTTCGTTTCAAGGAATTTGCAACGATTTGCATTATTTTTCTACGTGTTGATAAAACCAGGTCCTGGTATCATTTTTAAGAGAGCGTTCCAAGAAATGATACCTGAAGCTGGTTTTAGCATCAGTTTCCGAAATATATTATTTAATTAAAATTAGAAAACAAAAAAATTAACTAGGGAAATGACCCTCAAAAAAACAAATAAAGAGATAACCTTGGGAAATGTCCGTTTTTCCAATAAGTAGCTTGTTGAAATGCCCACTGGGGTAATGTCCTACTACTGAATCTGGGTTAATCTCCGCCTGGGGAAATGTCCGCGTACCATAATCCCGACAGACGAATATTCCAACGCATGTCATCAACGAAGGCATGCCGTGATGATGTAGTTTGAATATTTTGGCTGTCGGGAATTGAGCCATCCGAGTCTGGACAAATCAGGTTCACACACCCTAATAGGTTATCTTCGAGACGCCCCTGGGTGGGGTTACAGTTGTTGGACCCCTTTCGATCACAAAAATTAGTTACATGCCGTCTTGTATTTCAGCTTTAATCGAAGAGATACAGGGATAA
Source organism: Pictodentalium vernedei (assembly GCA_031216915.1). Classification (NCBI taxonomy): domain Eukaryota; kingdom Metazoa; phylum Mollusca; class Scaphopoda; order Dentaliida; family Dentaliidae; genus Pictodentalium; species Pictodentalium vernedei. The sequence goes on from CM062295.1 coordinate 506,925,478, forward strand.
ACTACGAACAGAAATCAAAGCACTAGAAAATCTTATACCAATCGACAAGTCATCTCTGCACAGAAAACTAGACAGTCAAACTGTGTTTAGACTGGTGCTCTCATACTTGAGAACCAACCTCGTTTTTACAGGTAAATGCGTCTTCGACATTTAATTTGGCGGAATGGAAACTTTCATAGATTCCATTTATTTATTTATTGATGTTTAACCCTTTACCTAACGTAACGGACAAAACCGGCCAGCACTATTCTCAAAATCGCCAATTAATTTTCATTATTTTTTCATTTTTTGTCTCTAAAACATAGGTTATGACTCCTCATTGGAACGAGCTCGTCGAGCTCGTTCCAATGAGGGGTCATAACCTATGTTTTCGAGACAAAAAACGAAAATGATAGTTATTCAAGAATTTTTTTTGCAAGTGTCGTCTGCTTTTCATATTATAGGTAAAGGGGTAAGGTCACATATATCTGCACAAAGGCTAATTGTGACCGCAACATGGATATGAAGTCAAGACTTGCTAATCGTTTATACCCATGTTGCCACTTTTAGAAGGGGTAGTTGCATTATAGCAACTTACAGCTCTATTCTATGAAAGCTCTGGGCTGTTATGCAATGAATGTGATGTGAGAGGAGAGGTAAAATTATAATTAAGGGTTTTTTCTTCTTCTGCGCTTACAACGAATGACCCAATGACCAACTTGTTAGCGCATCGGACACTTAACCGAGAGGTCGTTGAGTTTCGCTTTGACCCGCGTCATTTGTCTCGTGACCTTCAGCATGACACTTAACCCTGTTTGCTCTGATGGAAAAGCGTCACCAGCCCTGATATACCGGTAAAGCAGAACTTGTCAATCACAGTTTACACAAACAGTGCTACATTTTCACTGGATTCACATTAGGGCTGCAACGATACGCTTCCCTAACGATACGATATGTAATGCGATTCAATCTGCACGATACGATATTTATCATGATACAAACGATCTGTCATGCCATTTATTATTTAGTTATTGGGGTTTAAGGTCACGTACTTATTCACAATGGCTAATCGTGACCGTGACAGTTTTACGGGTGGAGGAAGCCGGAGTACCCGGAGAGAACCACCGAGCAACGACGAGCAAATATCAGCTCCTCAACATTCTAACTCTGTTCAAGCTCCGCCCAAGCATGGTTACAGTGGGTGAAGACATGTGCACCATCGGCGTGCAGTACGCCTTAGTATACGGCTTCATCGTGCCCTCATGTAGGCAATCGGGATAAAGTGCCTTGCCCAAGGATACAACGCGGGTCGTCCCGGACGGGGATCGAACGCGGGACCTCTAGCATAGAAGTCCAACAGTCTACCACTAAGTCACCGCGCTCCCCTCTCATGCCATGCAAAATACAACTATTAAATACTATTTAAATACTTTGAACAACATGTATTCATTTCCAGTAACTTCTTTTTATTGCAAATCTGTGATCACACTCTTTAAACAAAATGTAATTTCTCAAAGTGATGACCATTGGCATTCATTTATTTCAGGTTGAGATTTTATGCCCCGTTTTCCGGTGTCTTTCCCCTCAGAATTTCAGAAAATATGTTCAAACAATTTAATCCCTTATATCTTGTTTGACAGAGCTCTCTGAGCTCTGCCAAACAAGATATAATGGATTTATCAAATAAATATTTAGCAAATGAGAGGGAATTCACCAACCTTTGGTTAACTGAATGATCCTGTCTTAATGGCCTATTTAGCACTGTCAATGCTGGTATCCAAAAAACAGGGTTTCACTGCACAAGTTTCAAAATCAAAGAACTTGTTTTGTCTGTAATTATTTATATTTATTGTATCGCGATACACAGTGAACAACGATACGTATTGAATCGTAAGTAATGTATCGCGGTTCGGGCGTATCGCGATTAATCGTTGCAACCCAAATTCACATGGAAGCCATCCAGAACTGATTACCACAATTTTGTCACAGGGTTCCAAGATATGTTCACACAATTTACTACAGTGTGTTTGTCTGAACTTTCCAATAAATTTGACTAAAGCGATTTGTGTCACTAACTGTTGGTGTAAATATAAAGTTCACGTAAGAATCGCTTACGCACACAAGCTCAACAACAAGCACATCTCGACACCAGAGTGCCCATGTGCGGCATGCGCTGTGAACGCACCGTGAAACAATGCCTACCAACACACCACCACGTCTGGTAAAATCATAGGTCCTACAGCTTTCCGCGGCTATGATTCCCAAACCAACCTCCCCCTCCCCCAACCCCGATGGACTCCGACAGAAAATAGGTATGTCAACTGTTTTCCGATAATCCCAGATGAGAGGAAGAAGTAGTGACTCGAACCAAGTATCTTCAGTAACAACTCTTCGGCGCTTTTGGAGTTTTCTGCTCTTGTGGAAGCCAACCAAAGGGTGGCTAATGATACAAATCAAACCCATAGAAAACAATGGTGGCCTAGAAGTTAGTTGTGGACATCAAAGAGGGTAAAATTTAGTACAGTTATAACGATAGACAGAAAGCTCGAAGCGTTGGCTCAGTAATGGAATACAGTTGCAGTAAGAGATGACAGCAGTACTAAACGAAAGCATTGGTAGTGGTGGAGGACAGCAATTTGAAAAAATAAAATTTGCAAAAGACTGGAGAACGCACTGATAACAGTAGTAGTAGGCAGCAGCAAGAGCACTGTGGTATAGATATTGCTTGCAGCACTTTGGGCCGCAAACAGCAATAATGGAAGACGCATTCGCAAGCAGAATCATATTGGTAGATGGCGTTGCTATCGGTACTAGCAGACACCAGTTGAGATATAAACAGCACTGGGCGTCTACTTGGGCGCACCTTATCGATTTCTTTCCGATTCACCTGTCACCTATGTCGATTTGTGATATGACGATGAATGATGTCAAAGATGACACCGCATTTGTCGATTGGGGACACCCGATGTCACTATAGCCATACTAAATATAGGCTATATATAGAATATACCCATAGTAGCTTGATGTACCAAATGTTCACCACGAGTGGTGAAGTGGTGTTCACCACGAGTAGTGAACATTTGGTACACCAAGCTACTTTGGGAATATTTTATTTATACCACGATCGTCAGATTATTAAGAGTCGATATTATTTTTTCTCGATTTTACTGAGCACCAGACGTGCATACCAGCGAATTTGTTTTTGTTTACACGAGGATCGGTGGGCGGTACTTCCGCTGTCAATTTTATCGCCGAAACGAAATGAAAAAAAAGAAAATGAGCCTTTTTCGTTTTAATAACATAATAACATACTATTTCGAGTTGTGCATGCTTTATTAACATGAGACAATGCATATTTGTTAATTTTTGGCATCTTATGAGGTAAACCCATTTAAAAACGTAATAAATAATTGCCACTTCCATCTCACTCTTCGCGAAGCGACGTGCGATAAATTTAGACTAGTTTGCATTCAGGTCGACGTCACCAAAGGTCAACGGGGATGTAGTTCTACTGTACGTGTAATTTTTTACTATTGAAATCCTAATGGCGTGTTCATCACGGTTGGTGTGTAAAGCTAAAATTTATGTCATAGGCTTTTCATATAGAGTAGAATGGGTAATCATGGTATAAATTAATAAGTAAAATCAATCACTCTAACTCTTACCACATCATTTACACGTACACGCTATACAGTAATAACAGCATAATCAATCATTTCGTTCACTCACACGCCGTTAGGCCTAGAACAGATGTCGAACTTTCGTCGCATCGATCTCAGGAACTTCAAGGTATTTGAGTTCGCTGTGACGACAACACGACATCTGTTGCAATTAAGATCGACAAGACGTGCCAGCGTAGTTCAACCCGACTGGCCATGTCAAACTTAATTCAAAAATACAATTAAATTCGTCTTTTCAACAGACGTCTTGCTGTTGTCGTAGCGAACTCAATAAATTGGCATGCACCGGAGGTTCTCGTGCGCTTTTTCCGAATGCAAATGTCTGCTGATGAGGGAATTTCCACGCGAAACCCGCAATTTCCCAATGCTTGGCGTCATTTTGTGCCAGAACAAACTTTCTGGAAGACGTTTGAAGATTGCGCAATTTAAAAAAAATTGTTTCGAAATGGAGAATACACATACTGATCCATGCCAAACTGAGAACGAATAGGATGTGTAAGTCAATATCTTCATTCGTCATGAAGATAATTCTTTGTATAAAAGTATGTCTGATGTCAAGGGACGCTCATAAGCTACTAGTAAAGTTCATAACTCCAATACTGACAATCCATCGCTTCACTATCAAGGGGTGTGCGTGCGTACGTGCGTGCGTGCGTGCGTGCGTGCGTGCGTGCGTGCGTGCGTTCAGCCCAGAACTTTCCCTTAAGAGCTTTCTCGAGTGCTTTCAGTTCTCACTTTTCTGTTGTCATCATATGCCCGGTACCGTTCGGCCATGGCCAATATGGATCTAATCTGTTCTCGTGGTCGTCGCTAGTTCGTTACGGGGTCGATTGTGAGGTCAAACTTTCTGGGATTCGTTTCACCCTTTGACAAACAAATATTGTGCAACACAACGCAAGCTAAGGCAACATATTTTGCTCTCTCTGGTACGCTCTCGAGTTTTTGCAACGAAGTCCTCCATCTTTCCTTTGTCTGTCCAAATGCCCATTCACAAACCATCCGAAATCAGCTAAATCCGCAATTGAAGTACCTTTGCTCTGAAGTCAGAACAGCATTTGCATTTGACATCCACGTTTTGAGTTCGAATAATGAATGAGCAACTATCATTGGTTCAACCATTTAGCAGTTCAAAGATAGAGACATGTTTGGATATAATGTCTTTTCCGCAAACTTTCTGTAGATATCAGTGGACTGGAATATCACAGAGTCATTAGAATTCCCAGGATATCCACACGATGCCCAGACAAATCGATAATTTGCATCCACCTTTGCCATTAAAACAATCGAATAAAAGCTTTTAAAATTATAATAGTCCTTTTTGCTCTGCGCCACCAGGAGGACGTTTAATCGGGATAGGGCATCCATCCATGGCCGCCCAGCCATAAGGAAATCGTCATGCCTCCTCTGTATGTAACATTTTCTCCTGTAATTTAACTTCGTCAGTTGGTACGTAAGAGGGAAACTACTTCTATCTCCCATAAGCAATGTATGAGTGAGCAGTTAAATTCATGGGATATCTCGCTGACAGCAGAGTTCCCCGATTGTGTAGAAATAATCCCCTCTACTGAAGTCGATA